>JAOXJP010054587.1:0-15884 GCA_025762735.1 Platanus orientalis | reverse complement strand
GTGATCTCCATCATCTTTTGGCATCATCTCCATTGGTAGGCTTTGCTAATGGGCTTTAAACTTCAATTAGGCTTTTTTGTGAGATCCTACAAGAGAAAATACATAATTTAATATAAATACAAATAAAATAAATGTGATAATGCTCATTTTGATTATGATACTTATGCAATTTTAAGCAATTATCAGACTTGTGCGTACTTAGGAAAGTTCTCACTAACAAGTACATCCATTTTTAGTGCTCTACAGCTACTTGAAAATGAAATGACACCTAAAGCATGGACTAGACATGAAATAAACCGAATCAGGTATTCATATATTTAAGTTCTATCACCAAATTGACATACAAAGAGCTTTAGAAGGTCAACCATGGGTCTATAACAACAACCCAGTCCTTGTTCAACAATGGAGACCTAAAACCAATCTAACTGAGATCAAATTCGAGGAACTAGGGTGTTGGGTTCAGATCCATGATGCACCTTTTGACTACCACACTGAAGCAACAACAATAGATTTTGTGGAAAAAATTGGTAGATTCAAAAGTTTCGACAAAAGAGACCTAACTCAAAAATACATCAGGACAAAAGTATGTATAAATGTTGAAAGATCACTTAGACCTAAATTATCCCTTGTTTATAACAGTCGCCTAGATCTAAAACTCCCACTTGTATATGAAAATATTCTAGACTTTTGCTATTATTGTGGAATCATTGGCCATGAAATTGGAGAATGTCAGGAATGGTTCAAAGATAAAGAGAGAGGCCTTCCTATGGAAGCAATACAAACTAGACGGGGCTTAGGGAAACAGATGAGGGAGAAAGGCAACCTGAAAAACGGAAATGATGTTCATGGCATCTTCCTCCCCCACCAAATCTTTGGTAACACCAAAAAATGGGAGGGACAATCACCGGCGATGACCAACCCAGAGAAGAACCCAAACCCTAACTCAAATGAAATGAGTCCAACTAGGTGAACAGGTCTCTAACTCGCCCATGGAAAGGAAATTCCAACCTGGATTTCCTTTTCAAAACCCCCAGCTGCGAATCACTCCCTAAAATGCCAACAAAGGAAAGTATATTCACCAAAGTAGCCCAAAAAGTAGGGTTTGACAATGGTAAATTGATCAAAAAGCTCATTAAAGAAATTAATGTCATTCATGGTGATTTTAGCACTACTAAATTAGGTTTCAAAAAACTTACCGAATTTGGAGAATCGAGCTAGCAAGGAAGGAGAAATTTCAAGCGACTTGAATTTGAAAACATTACCAATAATGAAGAGGAGAGCTAGCGCATGGGAGATTCTCCACAAATCTAACTGGACCTGATACCCTACAATCAAAATGAGAGAATATCACATGAAGTTAGGGATCTAAATGAGGAAGGGAAGGAAACTAGGGTTGCAAACCAAAAAGGGAAGAAAATATGGGAAGAAACGGATGTTCAAACTGAGACCAGATCGTCAAGTGCAAGGCCCTCCCTATAAGGGTATAATTATAAGAGAATCGTTTAAACCAAGGGGAGTGGTCCAACAACACATAAGCCTGACTAAACCCCTAGGAAAGAAAGAAACACCCACTAAAATAAGGGAATCGGGCCTAGAACGCACAAGCTGAATCAACCCATCCTCAGGGGATGAGTTGGAAAAAACAAAATAAGTACCCTTCTAGATCCAAATGAAAAAGAAAATGAGCAAAAAACTAATAATAAAAAAATAAAGAGGACAAATTTTTTTAGTCAATGGACATAGATATAAATGAATAGCCGGCAGAAATACCAAATAAGAAGAGAAAGGTAATGGAGAGCCCAAGCAAAGAGTAGAAGAAAAGCAAGAAGGAAGATATGGCTGATAACGAGTTACAATAAAAAACCAATGGAGATCAATAGTCAAAGGTAATTCGATCCCCTAAAAACTCTAGATTATTTCTTGCATGGATCCAAGTATGTTCAACTCATAATTCTTTTTTTTTTAATACTCATAAAAAAAATCTAGATGGAAAATGGAAATTGGTAGTATAATTATAAATTATTTGTATGTCATAAAAAAGGAAGAAAAAAACTCAGACTTGACATAAGCATAGGGAATAAAATACTGGCATATAGAGAAAAAACAAATAATTTAGTACTGAAAAAAGAAAAAAATGGCAATTGGCTTACACACTGTATAAGAGAAGTAAAACAAAGAAAAAATAAACGAGTTTTGATGGTTGTCCCACAATAGCCCCAAAGGGCCAAATGAAAATTATGGCCTGGAACTATTAAGGAATCGGCTAATCCTTAACAGTTCATGAACTAAAATGCCAAATAAAAAAAAACCCTGGAAATAATATTCTTATTAGAAACAAAATATCAAAGTAATGATCTCCAAAAAAAAGCAAAAATTACAAATGATGGAACTCCTACAACTTAGGGGCATTAGGTCTATCTAGAGAACAAGCTCTATTATGGAGAAAAACTATAAATTGCTAAATAAAAGAGACAAACAATATATACTTTATTGTAGAACTCAGTACAGAAATAAACAAAAATAAATGGTATTGTATCTTTATTTATGGTGAACCAGATAGGAAACATAGAAAATGTTTTTGCAAAACCATAATAGAAAAAAATTAGGAAAATAAATGGCCCGCTATTAGCTATAGGTGACTAGAACTGTATCTAGAATAGAGAAGATGAGGTAGGAGGGCATAAAATCCTAACATGAGAACTAAATGATGTAAGAGAAATCCTAGAATAAGGAAATCTACTAGACTTAGGATTTATTGGACCACCTTATACCTGGATTAGGAAATACCCATACATAATAAAAGAAAGACTAGATAAAGGATTAGCAAATTTAGAATGGAAATTTATTTTTCCTGAAGTAGTGATAGAAAACCAAATACGCATAGGATCTGATCATGCACCAATAATATTGGACCTATACCTAGAAAAAAAAAAACCTACCAAGACCCTTTAGATTTGAATAGATCTAGACCCAAGACAGAAGATGTAAGGAACAAATAGAAAAAGATTGAGGAAGAACCCACTAAGGGACAAAGTTAGAGAAGGTCCAAAGGGACTTAAGAAAGCTCTCATACACACTAAAGAAATGGAATAAAGAAGTGTTTGGTCTATTATGTTGAATACTTCAATGATGAGATGGGGCCCTTCCCCATTTAGGTTTGAAAATATGTGGATAACGCATAATTTCTTTCTTGGGAATGTGCGAAAGTGGTGGGGGGAAGGTGGTGAATGTGAGTGGGAGGGCTACAGGTTTATGAAGAAACTATATTTACTAAGAAAAAACTGATTAAGTAGAATTTGGAATCATTTGGGAAGTTGGAGGAGAAGAAAAAAAAATTATGGGCTGAAATCCAAGTGATTGATAATGCGATGGATGAGGAAGGGAGAATTCTCGTGGTTTTGACGGAAAGAAAAAATGAGCTTTTGGCTAATATGGAGGTGGTTCTTAGGTGTGAGGATATCCATTAGAGTCAAAAGGCAAACTGCAAGCAGATAAAGGAGGGGAACGGTAATACAAAAATTTTCATAAGGTAGCCAATGGAAAAAAACATAAAAAACTCTATCTCCAGGCTGTCTATTGAATGAGAAATGGTGGAAGATTTAGATAGAATCAAAGAGGAAGCGATATGATTCTTTTCTTCTTTGTACACCAAGGTGGAGAGCCCCCGTTCTTTTATTTACAATCTCTTCTCAAAGAGTCTAGACCAGTCTGAGGCGACATATTTGGAGGCAATGTTTAAGGATGATGAAATTAAAGAAGCAATTTTTGGGATGGTTAAGAACAAATCTCTAGGGCCTGATGGCTTTTCCATGAATTTTTATCAGGAATGTTGGGATATCATTAAAGATGATTTGTTGAAGGTGTTTCAGTATTTCTTTGCAAGTGGTGTCATTAATCTGGGTGTAAATTCTACATTCCTGGTGTTCATTCCGAAGAAAGAAGGTGCGGTTTCACTTTCGGATTTTAGACTAGTTAGTTTGGTCACAAGCCTTTATAAGATTATAGTCAAGGTTCTTTCTCTCCGTCTTAGTAAGGTTACTAGGAAGGTTGTGGATGTTTCCCAAGGAGCCTTTGTGTAGGGGAGACAAATCATGATGGTATCCTTATTACTATGGAATGTATTGATAGGTTAAAGAAGGAGAAAAAGTCAGGCTTGGCATGCAAAAATTGATTTGAAGAAAGCTTATGATAGAGTTGATTGGGATTTCTTGAGGTGAGTTCTCACCAAAAAGCGCTTTGGTTCCAGATGGATTAAATGGATTATGGGATGTTTGAACCACCCCCGCTTTTTTATCATGCTAAATGGAGCTTCTAAAGGGTTTGTTTAGTTTGTCTTATGTTATTTGCCAAGGAGATCCCTTGTCTCTGTTCTTGTTTATCCTGGTGGCGAATTCTTTCAGTGCTCTAATATCTAAAGCTTTGTCAAATTAGTTGATTGAAGGCTTTCAGATTGGGGGAGACGGTGTTCAGGTGTCGCACTTTCAATTTGCTAATGATACGATTTGTTTCATAAGACTCGGAGGAGTAGGTGGCTAATTTAAAGCTCATCCTATCAATCTTTGAAACTATATATGGGTTCAAAGTTAATTATGACAAATCTAGTTACTCGGGATAAGGGTGGAAAAGGAGGTGGTGCACAGATTTGCATCCGTTATGGGTTGTTAGGTGGAGTAGTGGCCAATGAAGTATTTTGGGATGCCTCTTGGGGGAAGTCAAAAATCTTGTGCTTTTTGGGATCCGGTGATGGAAAGAGTTAACAAGAAGCTCGCTTGCTAGAAGCAGTCGTATATCTCTTTGGGTCGAAGAATAACCTTAATTAAAGCCATCATGTCAAACATTCTAGTGTATTACATGTCTCTTTTTAAAATGCCTGTTAAAGTGGTGAGTTTGATTGAAAGGTGTTAAAGGGATTTTCTGTGGGGAGGAAGAGAAAAAAAAATCATCTGGTTAATTGGGAAATGTTGGGTAGGCCTAAAGTTAGTGGAGGGTTGGGTATTAGCCAGTTGAAGGAGCGGAACATGGCTTTGTTATCCAAGTGGTTGTGAATGTTCTCAAATGAGAGAAGAAGCTTATGGCATTCAATCATTCTTAGCAAATATGGTTGTCACTCAAATGGGTGGGATGTTAATCTCTCTCCTAATCATTCCATGTCCTTGGCATGGAAGCATATTATCTCTCTTTCCCATTATTGCTCCCCATCTTAGGTTCATTGTGGGGAATGGGGTTTCCATTCGGTTTTGGAAGGATAATTGGTGGAATGACCAATGTCTCTCCTCCACCTTCTCTAGACTCTTTAGACTTGCTTGTACGAAAGATGTTATGGTGTCTGAGGTTTTTTCTTACTCCACTACCAACCTTTCTTGGTCATTGCTGTTTTCTATGGATCTCTATGATTGAGAAGTGGACTGGGTGGTTGACCTTAGGCTTAATGAGGTTTTCCTTTCTCCTTCTTTTGATGACCATTAGGTTTGGGCCTTGGAGTCTTTCGGGAAATTTTCTACCAAATAAGTGTTCCTCTCCTTGTCCACTTCGATTGGTCTAACTGATTCCTTTCCATTTTCTAAAATTTGGAAGCCTCTTATACCCCCTCGGGTGAAGGCTTTTGCGTGGACAACAATGCTAAAACGAATTAACACTATCGATTTATTGCAGCAGAGAATGCATTGCATGTCTATTTCTCCTTCATGATGTGTGTTATGTCATATGGAGGGGGAATGTTTTAATCACCTCTTTCTCCACATCTCTTTTTCAAGAGCAATTTGGATTCATTTCTTGGTAAGCTCGACTGTGCTTGGGTAATGCCGAACAATTTGGTGGAGCTGTTCGACATTTGGAGTATTGGAGGAATGGGGGAGAAAGGTAGGTGTTTCTGGGGCTTGTCTTCTTCAAGCAATGATTTGGAATATCTGGAAAGAAAGGAATTTTTGAATTTTTGAATTTTTGAAGATAAATGTAAGCCTATGAGAGAAGTCATTGATGCGATTGTTCGGGATGTGAGCAATTGGTTGGTAGACACTAAAGAATTCAATGGCCTTTTAGTGACTAATCTTGTTCATGACTAGAAGACTTGTATCCTTCTCAATGTGCCGGCGAAGGATGTTCTTGATGGCAGCCTCCTCCTTCTAGGAGGTGCAAGTTGAATTTTGATGGATCCTCGAAAGGTAATCTGGGACCAAGTGGGTTTGGGTGTGTTATTCGTGATTCTCAAGGAGAGATCATCAAGATAGTCGCAGGCCTCATTGGTTTTGCTGATTCTACAAAAACAGAGGTTATGGGTCTCCTATGGGGTCTTAGGGAGGTTCGCTATTTAAATTTGGTCCAAGCCTTGGTGGAAGGTGACTCAGCGGTGGTGGTGGGTTGGGGGCAAGGTCTTTCTTGTGGTTCTTGGAAATATGCACACCTCATTCATGAAATTAGGGATTTAGTGATGTCCTTAAATGTTGTATTATCCCATGTCCTGAGATCCCATAATGGGATGATAGACAAAATTGCGAATTGGGGTATTGGGCTGCCTATGGTGGTCAAATCTATTGTAATGCCGGATATCCTGGAGTAAGCTTTGGGCCCTTTTGTTTGTTTGTTTCTTTCCTTCTTCTTTAATGAAGTTGTAATTTATAAATAAATAAAAAAGAAGTGTTTGGCAATATATATAACCAAATTATATACAACAAAAATAAACTAAAGAATATGTACATGAAAAATACAAAAAAAAAAAAAAAAGAAATAATGGAAATCAGAAATCTAGAGGAAAAATTAAAAGAACTAGAAAAGAAGAATGAAATTTACTGGGCTCAGAAATCTAGAATAAATTAGTTGAAGTTGGGAGACAGGAATACAAGATTTTTTCACTTATCAACAATAGAAAGAAGGAAAAACAAAAAAATACCAGTCATACAAAGACTAGATGGAAAACGGTATAAAGAATATAAAGATATAACAAATGAAATAAATAATTACTATGAAACATTATTTAAAATAAATAATCCAAAT
Source organism: Platanus orientalis (assembly GCA_025762735.1). Lineage (NCBI taxonomy): Eukaryota > Viridiplantae > Streptophyta > Magnoliopsida > Proteales > Platanaceae > Platanus > Platanus orientalis. The sequence goes on along the minus strand of JAOXJP010054587.1, from coordinate 8,894 downwards.
GAATAGGAGATAGAGAATATAATGGACCATAATCATAATGTATTATTAGAAGAATCTAAGGAGTATGTAAATAAACCATTTAATAGAGACGAAATATAAAAAAAAAAAGCTATATTTGACATGGGAAAGCTAAAGGCACCAGAATCTAATGGATTCCAAGCGGGATTTTATCAGGAATATTGGGATGTGGTAGGAGATGATATGACAGAAGCAATATTAGAAATACTAAGCAATAACAAAACAATAGAAAACATAAACAATACGTTTATTACACTAATACCAAAAATACATAATCCATAAAATGTAACACAATATCAACCTATAAGTTTATGCAACGTATTTTACAAGATATTATCAAAAACCTTAGCAAACAGAATAAAATAATAATAAATGACCTAATTTCACCAAACCAATGAACTTTTATTAAGAATAGGAACATATCTGACAATATTATGATAGCACATGATATCCTAAGATTTATGAAAATAAACAAAAACCAAGAATATAATATGACACTAAAACTAGACATGAGTAAGGTCTATAATAGAGTAGAATGAAATTTTTTTCGAAAAATTACTAAAAAATGGAATTTAATCAAAGATGGGTAGGATGGATCATGAAATGCGTAACATTAGTCAGTTATAAATATTAGTCAATGGATATTCAGGAAACCAAATTAACCCCATAAGAAGCCTTAGATAAGGAGATCTAATATCACCATATCTATTCATCATATGTATGGAAAGATTATCATCTAGTCTTAAGAAAATTGAGTATAAAGGAAATATTGAAGGGATAAAAATTAACAAAGGAGCACAACAATCTCACATTTACTATTCGCAAATGATTGCTATATTTTCACTAAAACATAGATAAAATGTGCAAAAAACATAAAAGAATTCCTAGAATAATTTAGTAAAACATTAGAACAAATAATAAACTATGAAGAATTAATCTTTAGTAAATACACCCCAGCCTAATTAGGAATGTTATTATAAATGAATTATGAATAAAATAAGTAAATAATCCAATGAAATTCCTAGGACTACTTTCGAACATAGGAAAAAACAAGATAAATCTATTCTCAAATATAGTGGATAGAGTAGAGAAGAGAATCCAGGGTTGGAAAGAAAATTATTAAATCAAGCAGAGAAAGAATTCTTGTTAAAATCAGTAATAACTGCCCTCCCTCATATGCAATGTCATGCTTCCAAATACCAAAACACATCTATAAAAATATAAATAAAAAACAAAAAGGTTTCTAGTGGAGTCAAAAGGAACAGGAGAAAAAAATAAACTGAATAAAATGGGAAACACTGAGGAAAAATAAGAATGATGGGAGACTAGGATTTAGGGACCTTTACAGCTATAATAAAGCACTATTGGCAAAACAAGCATGCAGAATTTTAAATAATCCAAACAACTCGTGGGTAAAATTTTTAAAAGACCTATACTTCCCAAATAAAAATTTTATAGAAGCAAAGTGTAACAATAAAAGTTCCTGAATGTGGACAAACATAATAAAAGGTAGAGACCTCCTAAAAAAGGGTTAAGATGGGAGGTTAGCAACGGTGAAAAAATTAAATTAGAACAAATAGACCCATAAATTGTCAAATAGAAAAAGTAAGTAGAGTAATAAATTACTTGAAAAGGACTTGGAATGAAGACCTACTAAGAGAATATATAATAGAAGAAGAAATATGTGAAATAATCAAAATTATTCATAAGCCAGAATAACCAAAAGGATAGAAATATATGGCACTATGATAAGAAATGAAACTGCATAGTTAAGTTAGGTATTTTGTGGAAGTATCCAAGGAAGAACAACAACAACAAAATAGAAATAATAATCAAAATGTGAATGGAAACATACAAATTATAAATCATGAAAATGAAATAATAACCTAAATAATAATCAAACAAATATAACAAATGAAAGAACTCCTAAACAAATAAATGAAATAGAAAACAATAACTACAACAACAACAATAGAAACCCAACATAGGAAATTCCCATGGAGAAAACAATGACAATTAGATATCCCGACAAAAATAAAACAGTTCATATGGAAAACATGTAATAATGCACTCCCCACAAGGAATAATTTAATAAAGATGAATATTAATGTAAACCCAATATGCCCCATCTGCAATGAACAAGATGAATCAATACTACGCAACTTTGTTACATGCCCCAAAGCAGTACAAGTATAGCATGCATTACCCCTATTAATAAGTACAAACCAAAATGAAAATAACTTTAAAATTTGGCTATATAATTGGTTCACAATGGAAGGAATAACAAATAAGAATAAAAAATGGTAATGTAAATGCATCCCCATATATTGCTGGATTATCTGGAAAAACAGGAATGATATTATTTTCATTGGAAAAATCTTGGAACGTACATTCACTATTGTCTAGTGCATGTTCACTAATAAAGAACTTGGAGGACTTGGCAAAAACCCAAGAAATGAGAAAAAAATTACAATAATAGATGGATACTTCCAAAAGACGACTTCATGAAGATGAACTTTGACAGAGCACTTTCTACAATGAAGCATAAGGCGAGCATGTGAATTATTGTCCGTAATTCAAAAGGGGAATGTCTTATAATATGATCCAAAACTGCAAAGCATATATTCACTTCTAGCAGAGAGCAAAGCGGCTGTATTTGGACTTCAGACAATTATTGCCATGGAAATCAAGAAGGTCATTGTAGTAGGCGATGCAAAGATAGTCATTGAAGTTTTAAAGGACCCTTTGGAGGAAGCCCTGAATGAAATAAGAAATTACATAACTGAGTGCAAAGAACTCCTAGAAAACTTTGATAGTTTTATAATTCAACATGCATGTAGAAGTAGGAATCATGTGGCCCACTCGGTGGTCAAGAGTAACATTGAAAATAATAGTCTAAACAAAACACTTGGTATTATCCCCAACAAAATATAAAGTGCTATAGACAAAGAAATTCCCAGATGTACGAACATTGAAGTTTAATCCATCAATTTCTTTCTACCAAAAAAATGTCTCCTTCAAAAGAACACCATTGGTATCAGTTCTGTGCAAATGTTCTATCATAGCATAGGTAGCATTATGGGCTCAAAAAGGAAAGACCGATTATGAAGACTAACAATAGAGCACATAAGTGATGGATTAGCTAAGCAATATTTGCTTCTGTTCCAACTTCCGATAAGTTTACAAGGATTGTGATTTTGCAAGCAATGGTATCCTGATGACAGATAACAATGGCATAGCTACGGCAGACTTTGGTGTTAAAGGTCAAAGGTTACAAGCCACCACAAATAGAAAGTGGAGCATATAAAATAAGAGTTTGAGGAGCCTTTCTTTTCCCCTTCCCAATTTATTTTTTATTTGTTTATTCTTAAAAAATAGATATTTTGTAAGGATTCTTTCACAAGAGACCATAGGTGGATGCCTAATTTTGTAAAGGGTAGAATCACATGGTAGGTTGGGCTGATATTGAGATAACCAAACAAGAAAGGAGATCAAAAGGATAAAAAATACAATACAGAGAATAATAATAAAAAATAAATAAAAGATACTGGAAATTTGTGGCAGGAGGGACACCATATTCTGGGGTAGATACCATGGAACAATTAGTGATGAGAGTTGTGGAACAAAATTTGATTTGATTGACTGGATGTGAAGCATGATTTAATTTATCCAAAGATGCAAGTTCAGACTTTTAAGTTATAATCACGGCACCATTGTCTTGAAGAAAAGAGTTTCATGAGCTTGTCCACCATGTTGATGCAGAGAAACATACTTGATTAAAAATTCAACTTTTCTATGCTCAATGAAGAGGAAGTTTTTAAACCCAAATATACAATTGAGAAGTTGTGACTACAAAAGGGAAAGTTACATAAACTTCATAGGACAATTATACAATACCGCATGTATGAGATAAATGAACCAATACAGTATAGTAGCAATGAATTTTCACTGTCCTTACTGGTACAAAATGTAGTTAGCTAAGAAGGTGATGTATCCATTTCTCTACAACAGCAGGCGAGCCATACCATGGTCTCAGCATGTCATCTGAACCAACTGGTGAATGGTAAACTCCATCCAGGCTAATATTCAGTGCTCCCTCAAGATGGGCTGATATTTCAGGAACCACCCCATCACCCCACACATCCGCCTGCCCACAGACCTGGCACAAAAGGCAGCATTTTGTACATAAATGCTATAACGATCCATGACTGCAACAAAAAATAGGATACATTGATGGATGACCAACTACCCAATCACCTGCTTATACCCCTGACCAATGAAGCGGGCCTGCATTGATGTAGTAATTGGTGTTGACTTGCTCATGTTGTCTATGACAGCCACCTCAGTCATAGGTTCATCATTATCAGTTGGGACCACGGAATTAGAATTAGGATTGGAGTTACCAAAGAAGCGAGCTCCTTGAATATACCTGAAGTATTACAATGATAATTAAGATGTAAATTTTCCATACTGCTGTAAAGCAACAAAAGAAGTTTGAAAACAATTTCTGATCAAAGTTGATAATGCAATAATATCTTTTGTATTACATTGTTTGTTGCGCATAAATAGCAGTTTTGTTTCATCCAGAAGAAATGCTTAGTTTTCCAATACCAAATTCACTCATTCTAGTTTTTGCTATCACAAGGAACAAATTCAAATGGCTGTTATGAGGCCTTCTAAGTATATTATCTTCTGAAACACAGAACTTTGAAGATGATAGAGCATGTTTGAATTCTTATAGAATTAAAATCAATTTTTTAGTCATTCAGTTTTTCAGAAACTTCATATTGCTGAAGTATCCACTAAATATTCAGTCTTGAATACATGGTAAAAAAGTGAATAAAAGGGTTGCCAACTGATAAAAATTCAGTAATTCTTTTCATTGGCAAATCAGATCAATGATCTGTTTGTTCCATCTCCAAGATGTAAGCGCTCATCATTAATGACAAAGCATTTAAATTAGGCAAAACCCTCAATGAGTTGCTGTGCAACTGAAGCAATTATTATAGGGCTTGTTTGGTTTGGATTCAAGAGTCTGATTATGGATTCTGATTTTAGATTCTCATAATCTGATTCTATAAACAGAATATCAGAATTCTAAATCCCATTTGGCTACTTTTGTTTCTAAAAAGTGATTCTATAAACCGAACCGACAAAATTGAAGAGGTGAGAAGAGATCGTGCATGGAGGAAAAGAAGTGTAATGGTGGAGGTGGCTTTTCTCCCATGGAAGACAGCCAGATTCCCATCCCCTTGATCATGAGAACTCCAATGGATTTTTTTTATCAGTAAGTCAAAAAGCTATAACAGTCACTAGCCAGCAACCCCAATAGCAGAGAGAGAAAAGAAAAGGGAAAGAACTTAACCAAAGATCTCAATCGCCTTCCAATCTTTGTCCAACCATCAATTCTGGCAGGTCTGAAGGAGATGCTCTTCTTTCCACCTTTGTCTACAAGAAAACCCAAGAATAGAAAGGGAAAGGAAAGATTCATTGAGGCAAGAAATCAATTGGATTCAACAATGAAACCTTTAATGAAAAAAAAAACCCCATTTTTCTGTAAATCCACTCTCGATGAACCCTCAGCCAAGAAACAGCTATGCATTTCATCTATAGTGGTAGAAAAATACACGGACTTGACAGGTGATTCTTCCAACCCACCATCCTGATGTAGGATATGTCTAGGGGAAACCACACGTTAGAGAGGGTTATGGGCAGCATTGGTGAAATTACCAAAATGCCCGTCCATACATCAGAAAATTCTGGCCTTGGACAGGGTGGTTCTTGGGTTCGTAAGGTACAGCTGTTCCAAATTTCATCAAATTTGGATTTGTTTTGATTTAGGAAATTATATAAAATAGGTTGATTTTTTTTTTTTTAAAGAGAAGAAACCAGAAAACCGTAGGCTAACAGGGGAAGAACAGTGGGGATGTAGGGACTGTTACAGAAACGGCAAGTAGAATAGATGAGAAGAGAGAGAAGAAGAAAGAAAGAAATATTAGATAAGAAAATAAAAAGAAAAGAGGAGCTTACCTCAAATCGTAGAGAAGAGAGGAGAGGAGAGAGATGAGGGGAGTCCAACAACTCTACCCAAAGAGAAACATGGGTTGCAACCCAAATAACACACACACATCTTTACCAATTCAAATTCATCTTCAACTGTTTTTTCTTCATCAGTCGTGTATCCTTTATATAGGCTTTACATTGGCATAAAATAAAATCCTATTCCTAATAAGACTCCCTATATTCTAGGACTCAAAACTTCCTAAGCCAAAAGGACTTATAAATACAAAAAAGAGTCCTAATAAGATAAAACTCCTAAGATAAAAGGATCTACTCAAAATATAACTAAAATCCTAAGATTCTAGGAGCTGTCAACCCTCACATAATCGGCCCCACCCCTTGACTTTTCAAAGTCCTAAAGTTTCCCAACCGCCTAGCTGTATGACCTGCTCTTGTGGGCCCCTTTTCTTTTGAATTTTCAACAATCAAAAGACCCAAAAAAGAGGGCTGGTCATGCACACTTAAAACTCCCTAAAACCTTGGCAATTTTTTCCTTATTTCACTCAACCCCCTAACACATAAATTAACTCTTAAAAAACCCCCCAAAAAATTACAGAACTTTGAACCTTGTCCTCTTATGAAGAGGTACATACATTAACCTCATAAAATTGGCTGCATCACATCCATCATTGTCGTAGGCATTGTGATCGAACACACCAAAATCAGCAACACAAACTACAGGAGGAGAAGGCCTTGCTTCACTGACATGGACAATCTCTTTCAACAATCTCTTATCATCTGTTAACAGAGTCTTGTATTCCACCAAGAATTCATATTTTCCCACCGTGAGAGAACCTTTGCGGCATAGTAGGAACCCACAAAACCTTCTTCCTTGCTGCAAACTTCAACCAATTGACCGCATCGAAATGCCATTGCTGCTCAATACTTGATCTGAAAGGACATCAGAGAAGAACCCTAAAGAGGAGATATAGAGGAGAAAGAAGAGAAAAACAATGGTACTTCAAGAATCTGAGCAATTTTTTTTTGGTTTGTGCTTGGTTTTGCTGAAAGAGGAAGGAGAATATAAAGGAGAAGAATGAGAGAAATGAGGGAGAGATGGGGATGAAACAGATTTGGTGAGAGGAAGGAGAAGATAGAGGAGAAGAATGAGAGATATGAGGGAGAGATAGGGAAGGAGAGAGATGACGTGATGAAATGATGACAAATTCGTTCGCTCCATCAACAGCCAAAATCAATTTTGACCGAGAATCGGATTTTAGAATCCGAACCAAACACCCCCATAGTTTCTGAAAAATAAATATTAATAGCTCCTATACTCTTGCCATTAGCAAATTAGATGTTTAACAGTCTGTTGGTCTCTTACCAGTATAAAGCGTTATCATAAAAATTTGAATAAACTGAAAATAACCTTTTCAGTAAAAGACCAGTGAAATTTATAGATAGTTCTCTTTAATAAATAACAAGAATTTATAAGAGAGGGAAGAATGTACAAAGACACCACAACCCGAACATAAGGAATGAAGGACAATCAAAAGAGACAGATTATAATGGAAGAGAAGGCCCACTACAAGTATGAGATCTAATAATTCCCTGTTTAGCTAGCTCATTTGTCAACATGTTAACCTCCCTTTGCCTCCACTGGAACAACGTAATGGCTCGGGCTTCTCTGATCAGATGAAAGAACCTCCAAGGACCCCTTGAATCTTTGTTTTTGGGTGGAAATGTGTAAAGAGATGGGGGGACACTCTTTTGTAGATATAAAGAGGGTGAGGAAATAGATTTATGAATTATTACTCCTTGTGGCCTTCGGGCAGTAGGGCCTTTGGGGATGCCTTAACCCCTTGCTTAATAAACTTTCTCTTATCAAAAAAAAAAAATAAGGACCCCTCGAATCTCTACAGAACCAGAGAATGACCATCAATAAGTCACCTTCCACCACAAGTCTACCAAACCCCAAAGACTGGGATGTTATGAACCTATGGGGAACAGGGGAATGCTAGGATCTCATCCCTCAAAGAGAAATCTCTGTAGGGCCCAAATAAGCCTGGACAACTGCACATGAGATGTTTCTGAAACATCACCAAATCTTTAGTAGGCCCAGATTCCCAAATGAACACCCAAAGGCCAAATCATGCAGAACGTGCAGGAGACCGACTCCTAGAAGACCGAATCATCTTCGATGACTCAACCAAATAATGATAAGTGGAGTCAATCCACCACTCCCTGTAATCTTTTTCAACCAGAAGACAATCTTTGTAAGCTGGGATGAATGCAGTCCTTCCGGTTTCTAAACGCATGAAGGTGACATCGTTCCTTCAAATCATACAAATCACAAGCTTCTCTTATAGCTTGGGGTGGAGTTGCCTTGGACGGTGAACTAACTTTACCTTGGTAGCAACCAAATTGACGACACATTCAATGCAGATTGCTAGCTTCCACAAGGTGATCTACAAACTGCAAAACTAAGTAGCCACTATGGAGAAACAAGAAGTCTTCCCCAGCCCTCAAATGTTGAGATATTTTAAATTGGAAAGAGGTGATTTCCCTATTTCCAGAATAGGAAACAGAGCAAACTCTAACCATGAACATCGAAATAAATGGCTGTTGAGATATTTTAAAATTAGAAAGGGATGATTGCCCTGTTTCCAGAATTGTAAACAAAGCAACTGCTTGCCGCAAGGGGTAGAGTGAATGGCAACGAAACCACTCCCACTATCCTTGTTTACAGAGACGTATGGAAGTGGGTTAGAGTTGCCACATTGCCGCATGCCTCTCTCTCTCTCTCTCTCTCTCTCTCTCTCTATATATATATATATATATATATATATATATAAATAAAGTAAGACAAAAAGATA
>JAOXJP010054576.1:0-15884 GCA_025762735.1 Platanus orientalis | reverse complement strand
TGATCTAGCTCAATGCACATCCAATGGACACAAGCATGTGGATGTAAAGTAACTCTCCCATGACCAAGGATACATGACACAAAAAATGGTAGACATATCACATGCAATTACCATGCAAGTAAGCTGTCATTACTAGCTCATGTTCATGAGTGTTCACAAATGATTAGAGAATCAGTTCACCCCTATGTAATAACCTATATTTGTCCATTAGTTCTATAATGACACCAAGATATTTTTACCCAATATGTATTAAACATACATTTATCTATCTATTTAGTACTTCATACAAAATAAGCTAATAAAAATAAATGTTGTTAGAGATGCCTAGTGGAGGGGAAGTAGGAGTCACTCATGAAGATGGCTCATTCTAGGGTGTTGTACAAAAATTATTACTTTATAAAGAATTATGATTGACAATTCATAATTCCTTTACAGGTATGCACTCTAAGTATTGTTCATACAAGGGAACCTGGAGGAGTCACCAAATGTTTTTCAAGGGATTGAAATCAAGTTTTAAACAAGCTATGCAATGATTTTAAAATGAAAGAAAATGTTTTGTGATGAAAAAATGTCTGTAGTGTGTATGGTGAATGATTAGTTCACATGTGTTTGTTTTTGGGGTTAAAAACGTCCAAAAAAGTGTCCAGATGAAAATGTAGGTGTTCAAAAAGAGACATCAAATTCATAAACCCATCATGTGTCTATCAATGGCATGCTTAAAGAGGTATGTGTCAACACAAACAATCATTCTCCTTTTAAAATATATTTTTATCACTTGTTTCTTAAGTAATGTATACAATTGAGAGTCCTTTAGGCTCAGAGATTTTCCGATCCCTACATCCTAGGGTTCATCATAAAAGTGAATAAATGAATGTAATAATTGTGATTAGTTTAAATGAGTACAAACAAAATATCTATTACTTCCATCCTTGATTCATAGTTTAGGACTGGTGTAATACGAAATGTCGTGGTCTCAATGGACTGAAATTGATGTGCAAATTAACCAGTTTTAGGGTTGGTTTATTATTTTATGTGGTGGGGATTATTGCTCCAAATCTCCCTTAGAATATTTGTTAATTACTACTACATGCATATAGCAGCAAACCTCTGATTTATTGGTACAGAAGTTGTAAACCAAGCAAAGCATGCATACATTTAAAAAAAAAAAAAAAAAAAGAAGAAGAAATAAGAAGGAATGGAATGAAGCTTTTCATTAAAATATTAACAAGAATACAACCATGTATACATTGAACATACTATTTTACATTACAAGTGCATTACAAATAAACCTTAAACTTACCTTGTCACAGCCATATCTCATTGTTCTTGAGCTTGTGTTGTCTTCCTGAATCTTGCAGAGTTTGATGGATGTGTGATCTTTAATGGAATAGAGAAGCATAAACCTGAATAAGCTTGAAACATGAAATATGTGGATACTTGAATGATGAACATGAAGGTTTTTTGAGAGTTAAATGCTCGTAAGCATGAGAAAAAAATAGTGTGATGAAAAGCTTACCCAACGTGTGAGAGGTTAGGTATTTACGGAGTGATTGGCAATTGGATGAAGACTCTTTTTGGGACTCCAATCAATGTTTGTTTATTTGGTTCCTAAAATTGATCAAAGACTCCTTGTATACCTAGGAGACATGATGATGTGGCTGCTTGCATGTTGCTTGTCCAACTTAATGTGTGATCAATCAATCAAGGAGGAATCCATAACCGTGTGGAAGTTGATCTAATGCTTTTATCTAATCCTAATCTTATTGTTGTTTTATAGGATATATTGAAATAAAGATTCTAATTGTAGAACGAGTCCTTATTGATGTAGGAGTGTGTCTCTTTAATGACCTATATGAATTGAAAAGTTGTGCACGTGTTAGGCTTCTTTATTAGCTTCTTGGGTGTTAAAAACTCTAAAACAGCCTTGGTTGTGATTCCTTGTTATCAGAATATATATATATTAAATTTTTTCCCTTCGTTAATCATATTCAACTTTTCTCAGTCGTGATTGACTGTGTTAGTTAGGAAAGGCTAATCATGATTGAGGCTGGTCAGTCATGACTACCTTATTTCAGTTGTGATTGAAGGGTATATTGCTAATTTCCCCTTACTAGTGAATTTTCTATGTCAACAAATGCCACTCGAAATCCTTGCATAGTGGTACACGACTAGTGGAGAGTTTTTTAAAACTCATTGTTTATTTAGATTCGCAAATCTAATGCATTTAATGTGTCAATTTGAATTTTAGGGTGAAACAAAATTATTTCCCTTACTTTTTGGAGTAAGAGGATGAGTTAACCCTCTGTTACTGGGCATCTATTCATTTTCTTCACTGAAAAGACTGAAATTCCCTAACATTTTTCATGGGTCTTTTCAATTTGTGTAATGACAAGAGTATCCACACAGGTATAAAAATCCAATCTTCTTCCTTGAGTTACTTTCATCTTTTTCTACAACCCACAATTTCTGAGATCTTCAAAAACCCTTATTCACACTCTTAGCCATAAGAGTTTAATTCCAAAATTCCCATACTCTTTTCCTAATTGATTTGACAATTCCAATACCATTTTCATGGTATTTTGTCCATTTGCTAATCCTTTCTTGAATTGATACTACTTTCTTTACTTTTTTATAATTTCACTTTGCAAATCCAAATTTGGGACATGTAGGACTCTTCTTCTTGTCAATACAAGCATTTTGACTACGATTTGAGTCATTTGATGGAATTTTGGGATTTCTACGGTTGAAAAACCCTCTACGTGCTCCTATCTCTTTCTCCAGTGATGGTGAGCATTTGATTTGAAATGTCACACAAATAATCTTGGAGGGGGGGTGAATAGGTTTCTTTAACTTAATTAGCCCCTTTTTAAATTTACCTTATTGTGGTTATTAATTTCTTTTGCAATTTGGTCACTTAAGTGAGTGTGTGCTTAGATGAAACTACTCAAGCATAATATCAAACATATGTTAGATAAGAGTAGTATAGAGATATAGCAATGGAGAGACAAGCAAACACACAATAACAAACCACAACACAAGATTTATAGTGGTTTAGCACTTAGGCCTACGTCCACTTTTCTCAAGCTCACTACCGAGCTTAGGTATATTTTTTTTAGGTATTATTACAACCTAGGTCAATATACAAACCCTACTACTTGCTCACAAGCAAGCCAAACTATAACATTCGGTGTCTTCAACGAGTGTGCACTACCTCTGGTGTCTCTGACAGAGGTTCTTAAGCTCTTGATGTCTCCGGCGGAAGCAAAACAATAGTTAAAATGAATATGAATGCAAATGAATGCAATGTCAAGAAAATATTACCACAATATGGTTAATGTTGTTAGTTGCTCAATATATGGGATGCTCTTTGTTGAATTGATGTGCCTTAGCTACCCACAAGCTCCAAGTACTTGGCTCTAGTGCTCCTTGAGCTAAGCCAAAGGTGAGTTCCACTAGGGAAGAATGCTCACCACAACTTCTCCTTAATAGTAGGAATGTAGCTCAATTGGAGAGAAGATATTAGAGAAAGAAGTATACAATGCTAGCTACTAAAGCTCAAAAAACTATAGGCAATGGAGGTTTGCACAGTGAAGAGGGCTCTCAAAATAGTATGCTTCTTAGCTCTCTCAAAATAGCTTGGAGTGTTAGAGGATCTTTTTTTCCCTAAAGGGAAAATGTTCTTTTATAGTAGGGAGGAATATCCTTAGCCTTAGGATGAACATATAGTAATTAGGGAGTGTTTTTGGGCCTTTAGATGAACCAAAACGGGGTTCAAAATTCAAAACACTAGCCTAAATTTTTGTAATTTTTTTTTTCAAAATTACCCTTTAAACTGATTGTGCTTTTTGAAATCGGTTTGGGGTCCAAATCGATTACGAAAAGCGCAATCGATTTGGGATGCCAGATTTTCTCTAAATCGATTTGGCTTTTTAAAATTGGTTTGGGTTTTGGACAATTTTCCAAAACTCATATCCAAATCGGTTTGGGGCCATGGGTTTGGGCCTAGGCTGAGAGAAAAGTTGCTCAAAACTTGTTTCAAAACTGATTGCGCTTTTCACATTCGATTTTGCCAAACCAATTACGAAAAGCACAATAGGTTTCACTGTGATTTTTTTGTAATTTTTCATATGAGTAGTTTTCCTCCAATTGTCTTTTGGGAATTCATTTGGGGGCATTGTTGGGGACTCTAAGCCATGTCTAGGGTTGATTTTAGGCACACATTATGACATGATATGCATGATGTATACCTTTCTTGGAGTGTCTCTTCCCGGTGCTCTTACTTTGTCTTAGGTCCTTCTTGGCTTCATGATTTGAACTTGTGAGCTCACATAGAACACTTACAAGACTCCTAGCACTACCCTTTTCCAACACATGTTCATGGAATTGACATATATCAACAGTTTTTAATGGCCCATGACTAATGAATTTAAAAATTCTCCTTGAAGAATTTTTGAGTCTTAAACCATGATCCCAAAATGCAGATCAAGTGGTTAGAAAACTCATGTTTCTTGTCCTTCACTTCCTTTAATATATTCTTCTTGTTCACCATGGTGCTTGACATCTCACCTATCAAAGCATCTCTCTTTCCTTCATAGTCTTCCAACCTCTTTTTATCTACAGAAACCTCCTCATGTTTGGCTAATTTTGCATCTTCCATCTTCTGGATCTCTAAATCAATCTAATTAATATCTTTCTCCATATCAGCTATCTTAGAGAAAATGGAGTTATATTCTGTGTTGAGGGATTAAACTTCTTGTTGAAATTCTAGAAAACAAGTAGTAATGCAAAAGATTCTTCCTAGAAAGACTTTCTATCTTATGAAGACCAAAAATAATCATCTCATAATCCCTTGAAGTAAATATGACAAAAGAAAGGTGGACGACTAGCTCGTTGATTTGGGTTTTTAGGTCGGAGGAAAGATCAAATTACTTTTGGATCACATCCTCCATAGAGTCTCTGGTCCTAAGAAGAACAAACTCTGAATAGCTAAGACTAATGAATGAAGAAATACGTTCTTTGAGCTAGCAGAACTAAACGTCTTAAGTAGGAAGCAAATTTGTCATGGTGGAAGAGGCTACAATATCTTTGTCTGAAGTAGCTTTTAGAGAATCTTCTGTCAAATCTTTCGGGATGGAATTTAAGTCATCATTAAAAGGAAGAAGCTGTTTTGCCATTCCAATCTCTTGGCAGACTGTTTGTTGAAATTCATCCACAAGAGGTATGTGCATTAGAGGATCTGGGAGAGCAATGCTATGGCTTGGCAAGACATGATTTTCAGGCCTGATCGAAGGAATTTCTGTGGGAGAACTTGGAGGATGAAATTCAGTAGGAGTTGCTCTTAGAATCTGTACAGAAACTTCTTTCATAACACTTAAAGAAACCTCCTTCTCTTCTGTTAGATTTAACAACTCTCTAGGATTCTTGGTTTAGAAGGTAGAGGAATGTCTGGTTCTTATTGAGACTGACTTAGGGGTTGTAGTAGAGGAAGGGAGATCTTTCTGCTTTTCCAACTTTCTCCTCCTCTTGCTTAGAAGCTCAAGATCCTCCGAGACATACTTCTCTTAAAAAGGAAGAGGACCATTAGCTAGCAATTCTAAGAGGAGAGTGCCAACTAAGGGCAGAAATCTCTCTACTGAAAGAAATAAAAGAAAGATATCAACATAAATAATTATGGAAGATCTCAAAGAGAAAAATATTAAGATTTACTTCTTTCACCAATAAAATTGTTGGTTTCATTCCATTCAGTTATAATGCCTATTTCCAAGATAGGGTGAGACTTAGTAAGGTATTTTTCCTCAAATTTTACTCCTATTAACTTGTGAGGATGAATAACTAGGTCAGCTACACTAAAGGGGGCTGTAGGAATCTCTAGAAGAACTGGTTTGAATGGCAATAGTTATTCCTTCTACTTCTCTCGAGGGGCCCCAGCTTGAAGGAATTTTTTCATACACTCATCGTCAAACTTTGCCTTCCTAGTAGCTAACCCAGACCTCCTTTTATTTTCAGCTTCCCCATTAGCATCGAAAGGATTCCATTTTATTTTAAATTTTTTTCTTACTTCTTAATAATTGAACAATGAGCATTCATAGAAAGGATTATACTTTTGCTCTTTGAGGATTTCTTGATGGCCTCCTTGGTCTTATTTTTCTCTACCTTTTCCTTCTTGAAAACTTTTCTTTTTTGGAGATGCCTTAGGAGGAAGCTGAGATGAAGAAACAGAAGGAGGAAACCTAGAACTAATTGCTGAAGGATTTTTTGAGGAGGTAGAAAGTTCTAAATTCACAAGGATAGATTCACTATCTGGAGAAATTGGCATACAATTAAGCTGTGAAAGATTTTCTTCAAAGCATAGTGGGAAGACCTAACTTGTGAAATACTTCTTCCACCACTCCTTGTATTGGATTACTGTGAAAGAAGGATTTTGAGGAGTGTCAGTCATTATGAAAGAATCTTTGGACTTCTTGAAATCTTCTAAGACACTTACAACATCTAGAGGAACAGTCAACATTCTTGGATGAGGAAGGGAATTTTTGGTTGAGAAAAACAGAGGAATTTAGATCATCTAGCAGAAACCAAATTGCAGGGAAATTTGATTAGGGCATAAAATTCAAACCTAGGCTTATGATTCATTTGGTCGTAAATTTCTCCATAATGTAAGTCATGAGGAGTAAGATATGAATGCCAAACATCATTAAAAATTTATTGGTTTGTGAAAAAAGTGAAGTCAAGAATATTGCTAGTATACCACGATGGGCCATACAAGCAATCAAGGAAGCGATAAAATAACTTGTCATCTCTATTAACTGAAAGATCCTGGAAGAACTCGAAACACTACTTAAATGGAAGAAACTATGACTTAGAAACCACCTACCTATGACCATAGGATAAACAATCTGACCCTGGGGGAGGTATAGCAGTGCAAGCTTTCAGATCATGGAAATACTCATATATCCATAATTGGAAGAACCAGAGGAGACCACCTACACTACAACAATTCTTTTGATTGAGATTACTCATACTCCTATATAGTTTAGCAAGGAACAGAAGGCCTAGGGTCAGCTTCATACCTTTTGCCAAAGCAGTAGCTACCAAACTATATTCTTTCGTTTTACAACTCGAAGGAGGATAAACAATGTACCTACAGAGCCAGTAAAGTAGGAAAGCATTGTACTCTTGGAGAGAAATGGCATTGGTGTTTTACATTTCTTTTGGGATAAACCTATTAAAAGATTCTCTAGCATTGGTAGGGTCAAAACCGGAATTGGTGGAAGGAGAAAAAAGTTCTGCTGAGATACTTCTCCATGAGGAGAAAGAAGAGTCAAAGAGGCAACATCTAATAGGGATGGAAACATCATACCACAACCAAAGTGGAAGGAATTGGTGGAAGTAGACAAAAAACAAGTAGCTGCAACAAGAAGTTCTCTGTCCATGGGGACACCAAACTTGGAAAGAATGATACATTCTCTAGATCTAATGCTTAGTTCATCCCATATTTTTCCACAATGGGGTAAGAGATGAGTTATCTAAGCAGTCCACTGATCGTGAGTTTTGAGCAGTATTTTAAGGAATTGTTCTTATTCCATTTGGCCCAGCTCAAACTCTTACAAGCTAACAATAAGGTCTCAAAATTGTATAAGGGATGTTGAGAAGATAAAGATTCAAGAAGAAAAGAAAAGAAAGCAAACCCTATTGCATGTCTATCATTTATAAAAAAGAGTACCTGAGTAGATATCTTTGACGAAGCTGTATGATCTTCTAGCTAAGATGCCAAAAGAATGGAAGGAATAATTGTTGGTGAAAAGTAAGTCATACTAGACGCCATGAAAAGTGAGCTTGAGAAAATGCGGAGAAGAATTTAATTCGAAGAAAAGGAAGAGGAAAATAATAATGAAAATGTTTCAAAAAGATTAAGTTTTACAGGGACAGAAACCAAAGATCAAGGCAAAATTCCTCGAAGAAAGGAATGGAAAAGATGAAAAGACTTGGGACTTAATGCAAAAGAAACACGTGGAAGGGCACAATTTGAAAAGAAGACGTTATGTCACTTCAAATTCTTTCAAATTTAAAGTGATGGGGGGCATTGTTTACACCATAAAATTACCGCTATAATGAATGACTAATAAGAAGCCACATGGCAGGGGTTTTGTGAAAGGCGACAGTGTAATTATGTTTAGAATTTCATTATACATGAAATTCAAAATTTGAAAATGGAGACAGGTGGACGCATGAGATAAGAAATGAAGTTTTGGAGTAGTTATCAACACTTGGAGCTCTCAGATTGAAGGAATTGGAAGAAATCAATTATTAGATGATGTGGCGAAAGATTAGTTATGGAAGAAGTTACAAATCATATGGAAAAATTAAAAGTTGACACCTATACAAAGCCTATAATTGGATCAGAACAATATAGATACATGCCATGGGGTTCAAAGCAAAGGGTCTTACACTATCACAAATTAGCTTACTTTTGTCTTTTGTAGACAGTGTACTTAATCAGAATCTCTTAGTTAAACCCTTTGTAATTCTCTACTTAGCAATAAAATTACTTGTTTATTCAGTTCTTCATTCTCATGGCTTTCGTGCAATGGATTAAGTTTATCTTAATCATGTAAAAATGGCCCTATAACCAAAGGCGTTACATGATAGGGATTGTCCCCATTGTAAGTTTGTGTTAAACTCTTCTTTTGTTCTTATTAAGATTTTGTTTTAGTGTAAATATAGTGGAATTGATAAAGTCCTTATTAACAAGACAAATAATTATCCATAGAGGGAAGAACCCTCCCTCTCATAATTGCCTGAATCCATAAGGGTGGCTAAATAAACCCTTTGGAAGTAAATTCATTCGAGTTTTTCTAGAGGTTCAGTTTATTTTGGTACTTGAGGTCAAACAGTAGACCAAATTGTGCCCACGTGGCATTGGTACGTCCTCACATGTAATTGGCCAGAAATTTGGGTTAACAACATCTTTATTTGCAGTTTGAATGAAAGCAAGTGGGTATGAAACACTTCACAAATTTTCTGAGTCAGTGATTTGATATGTTTCCGAGAAGGAAATGGGTGGGTGAAGAAATATTGCTAAGGAAATAGGCAGTAGCTACAGTGGCTCGCATGCAAGACATTGGGTTGCACTGTTCACAATGTATTTTACGTGGGAACCACTGGATCCTTCAGCAGTATACGTGCATGTGTGAACACTCCCTCACCCACTTCCTTTAAATTGATAAGTTCGATAATTGTGAGTAGATCTTGGAACAAAGCCCAAAATAAAGTGTTGCCTAGCTTTTGGGCAAACTGGATATCAACGATAAGAGGGAAACTCAATTTGACTCTAGGAGTTTGAAGCCTAAGCATTATGATGGATATCGTTTAAAGATATGAGGGCGCCTATTTGGCCGTTGAGGGGGTAAAAGACTGGATGGTTGCTCGACCACTGGCTTCACGAAGCCCGAAGGAGTGCTTTTATGTGAGATTCAATATGGTGAGGCATGTTTGATCTAGGGACAGCCTCTATGAAAAAAGTCTAGCTAATAGCTCTTCAAGACGACGTTTAACTGAGGATTAGAGCCAGGATACATGGTGTAATAAAATTCATATGGTTTTAGATCTAAATGGAAATGATTTTACATGTAAAAGATATTAAAATATATTAAGTATATTAACTCTAACCTCTCCTACAACCTTAGGGTTTTAGGAGAGACGGTTAATTGCTTTATTTTAGATGGTAGATTCTGTTCAACATGATCAAAATTTGATATATGTAGGAGAAAATCCAGACTTAGTATTATTGATGAAAAAGAAAGGGAGAGAAAGCAGAACTAGGAAAAGATGACCCCTTCTCCTTGCACCAAAAGCTTTATCATTTATGAAGAAATTGGAGTTGCATCTCTTTTCTATTTCTATTCAAGACTTTTTATGTACTTCAACCCCGCTTTGAGATCTTGAAAACTGAAAATATTCTTTATCACTACAAAAGAACGAGTAATATTCTTTTTGTATCAACCTTTCAAGTTCAGATCGTTAGTGGGGTGGGTGGATCTGTACAACCCTGTTGAAGAAAGCCAACCTCAAAGTAATAAAAATAAAGACTGAATTCTGACCTTCTGTTGAGCAGTTTAACTGGTCTGGTATGGTCTTGGGATGGTTCAACAGTTCAATCCAATTTTGGTCTATACAGGTTTAGCATCGGCCGAACCATTTTCGGGTACCTTTCCAAATCAGGTGTCAAACATATTTCTTGGGTACAGACATGATTGTAGGGTGTATATTTTAAGACATTATTGGTGCAACAATAGTATGGGTATGATGAATTATTGGTGCAACACTAATATTAGGGATGATCATGCAAGGTTCAAATTGTACCAATCACAAAAAGAGGAAAAGAATCTGAAGGATTTTTTGGTAAATACACCCTCGACAATTGAGTATTGGTTTGTCGATCAGGCAGAATTACCAAAAACACCCACAGATGCTTTTTTTTTTTTTTTTTCTCTTATGATTGGGTCCATATGGCTAATCCCTATATGCAGAGGATCCAGACTCGGAGATGATCTCTTTCTAGACAACCATAAACTGGTTAATCTCACCCTCCTCCCCCCTCATTGTGTACGTATCTTTGGGATGGAAAAACTATCTTTACATCATCAAAAATATATAGCTTGAGCTACCCAGTGAGGGATGTTTGACAACCAAGTATATGTCTCTTGATTTTTAGCCTCCTAGTATGCAGGCCTATGGGCTACACCATTAGCATTCCTTCTCTTTTGGTAGGACAGCTTGGGACCCACTTAACTGCCACATTTATATCGTGGGACCTGCGTTGCAACAAGAGAGGCAGATGACATCACAGTCAACGAGCCGAGCCGAGCTGAGCTGAGGTCTGCCCAGCTCAGCCCAGGCTAGTAAAAGTAGGCTCAGCTCACCAGCCGGAAAAAAAGGCCCAAGTAGGGGTGGCAATTTTTGACACGATCCATGAACCCGACACGAACCCAACACGAAATAAGCGGGTTAGAGTTGACTGTAAACGTACATGTTTCAGGCCAAAGTGGGTCAACTCGCTTTGATACGATTAATAAATGGGCCAGGTTCGGATTTAGCCATATAGTTGTATACTTTTATCGACACGACACAAACCTGACATGCCAACATGAATTACCACATAACTCAAGAATCCAACACAAAATAAGCAGGTTATGGTTGACTGTAAACGTGTTTTGGGTCAAAGCAGGTTGATCCGTTTTGACAAAATTAGTAAATGGATCTGGTTCGGGTTGAGCCATATAGCTGTATACCCTAACACGAATTGCCTCTTTTGGGTCCAAGAGCCTAATAACCCATTAACCCATTAACCCAATTTGTTTTGTTATATATATATGTAATAAAATTCTTAACTAGCTAAGCTTAGCTCAGCTCAGCTCAGGTTTACGTGGAAAACGAGCTTAAATCAATGCTTGGGCTTGGTCTGGTAAGCTTAAAACAAGGCTCAGACTCACTCCTGCTCCTACGAGGAGTATACCCCAACCACTCGAGCATAAGGTCATTGATTAGCATTCTTATTTACGTCCCTAAATATAACTTCCTCCAAAAAACAAAAAGTCAAAAAAAGAAAAAAAGAAAAAAGAAAAATCCTTTATTAGGTTCTTAAACAGCCATTGAGGGGAAAAAGGGTCCCCTTTTATACACAAAATGTGCCTCATGATATGAGTGATTGAATGGGCATCTTATGAAATAGGTCCTCATTTAATTTATATTAGGTTCCAAACCTAAATTTAACGTATGATGTCAACAGAAAAGGACTATTGGAAGCACTTGTTACGTCTAGTTAGGCTCACCATTCCCTACTCATGCTACAATGATATATCCACTTTCCCTAACTCCATCCCCCAATAAACACTTGGTTCCTCTCCCAAAAAATCTAGGCTTCCTAACAGAAACCCAATCATCCATGCACCTTCCCAACCCCATCTTTCAATACCAACTCTTCACATCAAACAACTAAAACATTAATTTGTATTTGTAGTAAAAGCATGCAATCCTCTCGAAGAAATCCCTATTCTTAGCACTTTTATCAGCCCCATCTTCTCTCATTTAAGGCCGCATTTCCCATATTGGCTATCGACATAGACGGCCTTTTCATTAATAGAAAAGCTGTAATTCATCTTTTGACAGAAGAATTGAAGTAGGTTTTGTAGGATCAAGAAGAATAATTGCACTCAAAGTCAAAAAGATGAATTCGAAGCTCTACTCATAGTCTCATTCATACCTTACAGGTATTAGTTCATAGTTCCAAAATCAAATACATGTACAATGTGCATTAGATAAGAAGTAGAAGTTTTAGGGTTGTTGTTTATGGATGAAAGATGGCACTATGTCTTGCAAAAGGCCATAATCAGGATATGGTAAGTGCTGAAAATTGGTTAGATTTTGTGCGTACATGGAGCTTGGGCCACCTTGGTTGTAATTTGTGGGAGGTGCTTGAAATAGTAGCTCTCGGGGGAAGATTGGACCTGCTGGTGGTGCTGTTAACATAGATGATGCCGACATTCCGGTGGAATTCCCTCGAAGAGTACCTGGGCTTGGATGGGTATGTTGGCCTTCATATGTAGTAATCACGATCGATGGATCCTGAAATGATCTCTCGACGCGCTTCTTCACTGAGCATTTCTGCGTGGTGCACCGATAATAGCTTCTGCAATGGCAATTCAAGGATTATTATGAGCAAGAAAATACAAGATTCTCTCCATTCTGCAACCTCTTTGCTTGCTTTGGGACATAAAAAAGTAAACTACATATGAAGTTTTGAGTCACTCAGTATGATTTGCTAGTGATTCATCATATAAAGACAACATTTCTATAAGTGCAATTCTTATAGGTAAGGATAATCTTTGATCAATCTCTACTAAAATTTAGAAAAACACAAGAAATCTTGTTATCTGTTGCAGAGATTGGTCTGAAAAGCTTCTTCTTTTCTTATCAAAGTTTTGGGTTTGTAGTGTAGGGATTTGAGCAAGCAAACCTTGGATAAGGGCTGTTCTTGACTGCCTTCTGCCCATATTTTCTCCATCTGTATCCATCTTCAAGATGATCAACCTCACTCTTGGTCATGAAAGCCACACGCGGCTCTCTTTGACGCTTCTCTCCTTTCTTCTTAGGCTTGTTCCTGATGATTTAACCAAAATCAAGCTAAGAACAACACATCTATACCAAGTTAATTAATGGGTAGAAATGCCGAATAATATGAACACAGAATTTATTTAGGGTTTTTTTAAGCATGTTTTGAACAACACCCACAATCTAATATCACATTCAACAGTATCATTTCAAATCAGTGGTATGAAGTAAGATCATGGGTAACAAAGCAAGTGAGAAGGAAATCCAAAAGATCTGTACAGTTTCTTGTTAGTGAATTAAAAACAAAATAAAAATAAAAGGGAGTAAAAAAGAAAGAAAGTTCCAGTGGGTTACATTAGCTTGAAAACCCTAAAAAAAAAAACACTTTGAGAGAAGACATAACAAAGCTATATTCCAGTCAAAAGAACTAAAAAGGGGACAAAGAAACTTCTAGTAATAACATAAACCTGTAGTATGAATCTACAAAAGAGAATCAAACCTACACTTTCTTAGACCTTTCTACTCCATCTTCAGACCCTTTTGGCTGCCGATCTTTCTTACTCTTCCCGGAATCTTCGTCGCCCACCGCCTCATTAGAAGACGATGAGATCGATGAATTTGGTGTCGCCGGAATGTCACCGGTACCCACCGAATCTACCTGACCACCACCCATCTCCTGACCAGCATCGACAGGACAAAACACCTCCGACGAAGAACACGACAAGTCGAAGGCTCTTGCTACTGTACTATAATCCATTGAGCCATGTAAGCAGTCACTGAAGCTCATGTAGGAAGAATCATGATCAAACCCATGTAGATCACGAGCAGATGGCTCACCCACCCCATGAATTGTTTGGTTATACATGGAAGGATGGCTATGAGAGTATGGAAAACCCGTCCCGCCGATGCGATCGTCGCGAAATGGGTCGTGCCGGAAGAGGTCTCTAGTTTCATCAGACATGGAAATTGGAGGAGAACCACAGAGATTAGATTGCTTGCTTTGAAAGTAGTTTTGAAGAGAGGAGAAAGGTGAGACTGTTGGTTTTTTTTTTTCTTTTTTCTTTCTATGTGCAACTTTGAGCCTTTGAATTAGGCTATATTGAGCATGTGAAGGTGGGGTGGGGGGGGAGCGACGACTACTACCGGTTATAGGCGGTCAGGAGGATCTTTTTTTATTTTGAGTGGTGGTCAATCTTTCAAACTTTACTGTGGTCTTCCAAGATCAGGTTAACACGTGTCCTTAAACGGCACCGGCATTTGACCGTAGCCGACAAGCTACCTCGCACGTGAGAGACTTTTGTGTGCCACGTAGATGCCGTGCTGATGAGCATGTGACGCTAATTGTGTCAAAATTATTTCACTTATCATGATTTGAAGTTGAACAAATTTTGCCATTATTATGGGAGTCCCATCCTCTGTAACCTCTTTCGGTGTGGCCTTCAGTGCAAACCCTATTCACAAGAGAGAAAAAAAATTGCATTTTAAAGGTAATTTGGGTAATAATTGGGATATTAAGATATTTCGGGTCTTGGTAGTGTATTTACTAAAATACCCTCTTATATAACGGGGCCAAAGAAGATCCTTTCATCCTGAATCTCTTTGCAAGACTGGAGAGATGACATGGCTAATCCAGACAATCCATCTAATAAGCAACATTTTGGACTGATCATATAGATATCACCATTGTCCAAATTGGCCGTTATAGCTATAAAACCCTGCTACGTATACAAACATTTTATTTTTTTCTATTTTTTGTTAAATTATAAATATTTATTGAAAACGATTCTATGTGATAAAATACAAAACCAGAAAATTACAAGGATTCCCCACATGGAAATACAATACTATCACATTCAAATTGAACTTCTTTGAACGACACGTAAATGATGATTCATACCAAACTTGTCAGCTATTATTATTGGAGCTCAGATTCTCTAAATTAAGCAGCTTATATTGGTATTATCCCTAGGGACAATATTCTTTTTCCCACCTCATATTGGCACCATATGGATAATCTCTTATTATTGATAGCACAAGAAAAACTAGGACCACATGTCTATAAATGTGAAAGAAGGTTTTCTAGATGGGTTGTCAAGGATTCCTCACAAAATGCATCTTTATTTTCTAGCCAAGTGGAGGGGAGAGGTTGCCAACCCAAATCTTCCATAAGATCCGGAAGAATGGTCTCACACACATTACTATCGATGTTGGTCTTGTACCCTTTTGTGTACAACACGTTATTGATTAATGTCCATTAGATCCCGTAGATCGTGTACAATGCTCTCTGGATAGTAGTTGATTTAGGTCTTAAATTTGAATGCAAAAGTTGAAAATAGCTTTCTTTATTCACATGGTACAAGTTGCTAGATTGAGAGTTACCACATAGGTAGAGGGTCTAGCAGGCATGTGGATGCCTTTTGGATCACAACATAATCTTCCACATGTAAGATTTCCATCCAGTAAAAACTATGATCGGGCAAGATGAGTCTTCTCGGTACAGTGTTACGTAATTTGTGAAAAACCCATATCTTGATTTATGGCTTCCGTGTTTGTATTTCAAGTTGTAATGCAGCATAAAAATACAAAAATCCATGATATATTTTGTTTGAATGACAAGTTTTCTATAGTTACCTTATTCCATGGTTCGCATGGTTCAGGTTCTAAGTCGTGGTTCTAATTTGAAAATTATAGAACATAGTTTGTTTTTGTTTTTGTTTCTTTTTTTTTTTTTTGTTTTTTTTTTTTTGGGCCGCGGCGGCCGCGCGGGGGGGGGGGGG
>JAOXJP010054565.1:0-15885 GCA_025762735.1 Platanus orientalis | reverse complement strand
TATAAGATACAGTAATAACCTATATAATTACATAAAAATCAAGCAAAAAAAAAAAAAAAAATCAAGTTTTGACCTTTGAAAAAGTGAGCTGAACATAAAAAATGAGACTACTCTAAGAAACCCATAGTTTGGTACTATTGGCTTTATTACATGGACACATAAAATGTTGTAGCCCCCCCTTAAAAGACCTTAAATAATTTCACATAACATGTATACTTAAATCTAACCCTCTTATGTGGGGGTACATACATAAGTCTTACTTGATTGTCCGCATCATGAACTTAGACTCGAATAGAAGAACATTAATACTATTTTGGCTTGGATTCAAGATTTTCAAAAGAATATGTGTAACGATAGCAATTTTTTTTAGAGGGTAAGCTGGGCAGCTGGCTATTGGCAACTATAGAGTTTAAGGGGTTCCCCCTATCACTCTTCTTAAAGGATTGGGTTTCTTCTTTAGCATGGGTTCTTCCTTTGAGAAGCAAATAAGTGTTAGGTTAGATTTCCCCTCCTCTTGGGCATTTAAAGCTGAATTTTGATGGTGCTTCCACAGGCAATCCGAGTCAAGAGGGCTTTGGATGCGTGATTTGGGACCATTTTTCTAATGTCATCAAAGCTATTTGCGGGCCTTTAGGTATATGTGATTCAATTAAAGCCGAGGCGATGGCTCTTCTTCTAGGGCTAAGGGAATTGAAGAAAATATGATTATCAGATTGTATTGTAGAAGGTGACTTAGCAACTATTATAAGCTGGGTTTTGGGAAAGGGTGATGGATCGTGATGTCTGGCTGCAAGCATCTATGAGATCTGGGAGTTGGTTTCTTTGCTGCATTGCTCCCTTGCTCGTATAGATAGAAGCCAAAATGAGGTGGTGGACAAGTTGGCTAATTGGGGGGGGGGGGGGGGAGGGTTAGGAATACGATTAAAAATTTTGACATTTGTCTCCCGGTGGATGTTATGTAGTGGTCCTTCCACTTCGCTGTTGTATAATTTTTCTGATGCCAGATCCATGCAAGTGCAAGGATTGAAGAGATCATTACAAATTACCCATGATAATAATCAGCATAATAGAAATTCTTACTCATCAACCGTATTACTTAAGTCTCCTAAAAGTGATTTAATGATGGTTCCACTACCATGTAACAACAGTCCAAGACCAAATAAAATAACCCAATTCGAATCAGACACAAGCAAGTGCTGCCTTCATTAAATCTAGGGAATAATTCAGCAAACATATCAAGGCCTATATGTCCAACAACTAAATATCAATAGGAGTTGTAAATAGGCATGGAATTATGGCTCAGGCTGCAATTTAACTGGGGCTGAACATAAAATCTGCTGCAATAATAGTTCCATTAACAATATAAAAGGGCTGACATGAAGTATAGAAAGTTTTGTCTACCAAGACAGTAGGTGGGGTATTTCTTGGGTGACCGAATGCTGTCAAACAGATGTGGAAGGCCAAGATTTTCGTGCAGGGAATTTTCTGCAGGTTTTAATATATCCCAAAGTGTGAAAAGTGAAGGTTTCAAGGTGAAGTTTCAGTTAGAAACATAAGAGACCTCATCCATGTCCCACTTCCACCATTAACAGCATAAAAAGAGAAGGAATATAGACTAAGTTAGATAAACAAATACGTGGAACAGCAAGTGAACAATGCACAAACTCTTCCCTTGACCTCTCACCAAGATTGATTCGATCTAGGAAGAGATCCTAGACTCCACTCTTTGGATTTTGGGTGCAGCCGTCAGCCACCTTTTTCTTTTCTCAAAGTTCTTTATTGAAAAAAAAATTAAACTAAGGAATAGGGTTTTTAAAGCTGCCGCCCCCCTCCTTTTACAATAATGTCCCTCAGATAAAAAAAGGAAAATGACCCCCATGCCCTTATTACTTAAAACTTAAATAAAACATGTGATACATATTCAAATTACATGGGAATCGAATTAGAATGAGCAGAAATAAAAGACTAAACAAACTAATGACAATTCAGCCCCTCCATGTGCTCTCGGGTGGGCCTCACATGCTCCCAGACTACTCGAACTACAACAAATGAGGCTCGATCCTCATCCATTGTTAGTACACCCAATGAGGAACTAGAATGCCCTCATCAACTCCCTCGGCTGAGAAGAATTCGTTTCTGTCGAAACAAAGTTTTGGTAACACTCGAGTAGATCTAGGCCCAATCTTTGCAAGTCCTCCTATATCATCCAAGTGCAGTCAGTCTTTGGTCTGTTCTTCTACTTGACAAGGTACTTCTGGTTGCCACCTTGCCTTGTAGAAACGATCTGCTCGTCCAGAATATCCTCTATAACCTCTCTCCTATGTGCCAATGGTGGTAGTGGAGGTATGGACTGAGGAAACTAGGGTTTGCTAGTCGGAAAAATGATCAACAAAGGGGGAGGGTGGATCATGAAATGGAACAAGGTCGTAAACATTGAACGTTGGGCTTATTCCCAAATCTGAAGGACGGTCAAGTACATAAGCATTGGGTCCAACTCGCTTGAGTATTTTATAAGTACCTAAATTGCGATCATGTAATTTCTTGGCGACCCTAGGCTAGAACCACTTAGGTTGAAGCTGAACCATCACAAAATCACCCTCCTGAAACTCTCACTAAACACAGCAAGAATCAGCCGACCGCTTATACCTCTCATTATTAAGGGTAACCCTTCTTTTGATCTCTTCATGTAATGAATGTATGTGATGTGCAAATGCAGATGTTGACTCAAATGACCTATGTGTAACTGACATGGGAATGAGGTCGATAGAAGCCCTAGGCTTGTAACCGATGACAATCTTAAATGGACTCATGCATGTACTCCTATCAACTGAAATATTATAGGCGAACTAGAGTTTTGTATTCATCATTCGTCAAAGTGTCTTCCAAAAGTAACTAATGAAATTCACATCCCTATCAGACACAATGGACTTGGGTAAACCATGCAACTTGACAACCTTATCGAAAAATAACCTAGCAATCCCTGAAGCATCTGAGGTCTTCGAGCATGGAATGAAGTGGGCCATCTTGGAAAAGCGGTCCACTACCACAAAGATGGAATCGTACTTTCTCAGTGTCCTAGGAAACCCTAGCACAAAGTCCATTCTCATGTCCTACCATGGCCCATAAGGAATTGGCAAAGGCAAATAAAGTCTAGTATCCTGCTTCTTCTGCTTTGTCAGTTGACAAGTACGATACTGCTCTACTATTTTTGCCACATCTCTCTTAATGTTTAGCCAATAAAATCGATCCTCAATCAGAGCAATGGTCTTGTCTAAGTGTTCGACAATACCTCATGCGTGCAACTCCCAAACTAGGAAATCAAGCACCAAGGTACGGGAAATACAAAGTTGAGTACCCCTAAAAAGATACCCATCCTATAGTATAAAATCATTGTAGTTACTAGGCTGGTCTCTCATCATATAAGCATACACCTTCCCAAAATCTGGGCACGTCTCATAATCTTCTCTCAATTTCTCGAACCCAGTTACCTTGATGCTCATGGTTTACAACAAGGAGACCTTACGACTCAAGGCATTTGCGGGCTTATTCTCAACCCTAGCCTTTGTGTTTAAGTACAAATGTGTACTCTTGAAAAAATCCAACCCACTAGGCATGCCTTGGGAGTAATTTCTTCTGAGAACCAAGGTACTTCAAAGCCTCATGGTCGGAAAAGAGTACAAACTCTTACAGTAGGAGATAATGTCTCCAATATCTCAATCTTGGACTACCGCATAAAACTCCTTATCGTTAGTAAAGTATTTTTGTCAGGCTTTATTTAACTTTTCACTTAAGTAAGCTACAAGGTGTCCATCTTGACTGAGTACTCCTATTCCGACCCTAAATGCATCACACGCCACTTCAAAGACTTTAGAGAAGTCTGAGAGGAGCATAACAGAAGCATTAGTCATCCTAGACTTAATCTCCTTGAATGCCTTTGATGCCGCATTAGTACAGTAAAAGTCCCCCTTCGAATGCAATCAGTAATAGGGGCAATCACTAGACTAAACCTGTAGATAAAACGCTTATAGAAGGTAACTAAACCATGAAAACTACGGACCTCATGAATGTTCCAAGGTTCAAGCCACTCTACTATGACACAAAACTTTTCGGGATCTACAAACATCCGATCCATTGAAACTACGAACCCTAAGAAAACAATCTGTGATGTCATGAAAGCACATTTCTTCAGGTTTGCATACAACTTCTCCTTCCTCAGGAGATCACATATTGTCCTCAGATGACTAAGGTATTGGTTTTTGTTGTGACTGTAAATTAGAATGTCATTGAAGTAAGCCACTAAGAACTTTTTTTTTAAAGGAAAAACCACTAAGAACTTACCAATGAATGGTCGCAACACCTGAGTCATTACCCTCATGAAGGTATTCAGGGCATTAGAAAGCCCGAAGGGCATGACTAACCACTCATACAACCCATCATTCGTCTTGAAGGCGATTTTCCATTCATCTACAAGACGGATATGGATTTGGTGATATCTACTCTTGAGATCAATCTTCAAAAAGATAGTGACACCAGTCATCATATCAAGCATATTGTCCAATCTCGGGATAGAAAACCGGTATCTCATTGTGATTTTATTGACTGCTTTGTTGTCTACACACATTCTTTAAGAACCATCATTCTTGGGTGTAAGAAGTACAGGTACGACACATAACTTAAGACTCTCTCGTATGAATCTCTTTCTCAAGAGCTCATTACCTTGCCTCTTTAATTTTGCATGCTCTGTAGAATTCATGCAATAATGGAACAGATTTGGCAATGTTGCTAGATATCACATATAGGTGGGAGCTCATCTAACAAATCCTCAGGAAACATGTTCTGAAACTCCCTCAAGATTAGTTCTACCTCGGGAGGACACTCAGAAGTAACATTAGGAGTTTCTCTAACCACTAAAACAAAAAACCACAGTTTTCTCCTTGACCTCTCGCTCAAACTTTTTCGAGTTGATGATGTGTAAGGCTTGTATTGGAATCCTTAACTTTCTTGTCCTGAGTTGCCTTACTCTTGGGTACTGGGTTTGATTTAGGTGAGAATGGATCCGCCCTAATCTTCTTGCCCTGGAATGTAAAAGAACACATGTTTGAGCGACTAAACAATGTTGCATCCACATCATATAACCAAGGCCTGTCCAGAATGATGTTGCCTACATCCATAGGCACCATATTGTCCTTATAAGAGGAAAATGCAACGGGAATCTGACACCTCTATGACACCGGAATAAAGGATGCATCCACCCATAACACCCTATAAGGCTAAGGGTGTGGGACAGGCGATAGTCAAAGTCACTACATAGTCTTGGCAGACACCATGTTGGTGCAGCTCTCGTTATCAATTATAATCTTGCAACTCTTGTCACCACAGGTGGAATAGGTGATGCAGCATGCATGTATGATAGTGAGTGTGTGCACAAGAGATAGAAATAAAATTGATAAAGTAATGGATAAAAATAAACAAGATTCCTACTTACAAGTCCTCATGCTAATTCAGGTAATTCTTAA
This sequence comes from Platanus orientalis, assembly GCA_025762735.1. Lineage (NCBI taxonomy): Eukaryota > Viridiplantae > Streptophyta > Magnoliopsida > Proteales > Platanaceae > Platanus > Platanus orientalis. The sequence goes on along the minus strand of JAOXJP010054565.1, from coordinate 10,369 downwards.
GTTAAGCTCAACATGCAATACAGGAATTAGGGCTTACAAAATTAATAAACAATTAAAGATATAATTAATATGCTTTGAATTATTAGTAAGATACAAAAATTTAGTAATGAGACTAGTTTAGGTCAGGCCACAAAAATGCCTAAATGAGGCTAAAATCAGATAAACATGACAAATAATTCCAGGGATGATCTGAAAGGCCTAAAAATGAGTTTAATATTATTTTTAGGCAATCAAAAGAGTTTATGGGTGATCAATTTAGGTCAGAAAATTTAAAACTCAGATTCAGGCCATATGCCACAATATGTCAAAAGTCAACTTGCCAAGAAATTTGAGGGTGGAGCCAGATGAGAGGAATCAATACCTGAGATTGGTGTATAATGCCTCCTTGATGATGTTAAGAATAATTTCAAGTAAAATCCATGGTCGAAGGGTTGAAATTTGAGGATTTCCAAAATTTTCAAGTTTCTACGCCTGTAGAAAGAGGTGTCGCCTGGCTCTAATAACCCAAGCTTGGGTTTTTACAACAAAGCAATTTTTTGAGGTGGGGCCTACCAAGTAGGATTATCCAGGGGTCTAGTATACCCAAGGAAGTTGGCTCAACCAAAGCTTCTGTCACATAGGAGTAAAGGGCAATCTTGTGAAATCACTTTTCTAACAGTATTCACGCCTAGGAAGAGCTCCAACAACTACAAAATTCAAATATTCAAAAAAAAATATGGTCAAACACTTCCTAATTGATCATACAGGGGTCTGGAATACCCTAGATGACTCCACTCAATCAGATCACCCACTGTTAAGGTCCAGTGTTCATTCTTCCAAGATGACTTGATTCCTGTGTTTTTACGCCTGACAGAATTTCAATCAAGTACTGCTAAAAATTGAAACAAATTCTTGCTATTTGTCCTCTAGGATCGTACAGGTTAGTAAAACCTTGGCGATTCCAGCAAGGTAATCACGCTTGTATCTAATTCTAAGCCCTGGAAACTACTCAGATCAGCAAGCTATGAAGGAGGGACTATTTAGAAGGTATCGTCCAATAATAGTGAAGCCTCCAAAATAATTATTTCAATCAAAACTTCAAAATATGATTGTTGGTGATTGACTTCCCCGGTAAACAAAGGTTCAACACAATAAACTCAAGTAAGAGTTAGGCAAAAATATAGAAAAGAAGAATGGAGATAGAACTGTTAACCCAAGAGGAGGGAGTGGCCCCCACCACCAGCGTTAAACTAGGTGGGGGCCTAGTCCCATTCCAAGGTTTTAGAATCCTTCAACCTATGAACAAGGAGGAAGAAGAAGAGCACAAAACGTGAGACAAAATTTTGAATTTTATTACATAAACTCAAAGGTTGGTCATGGGTTCTATAAATAGAGTCCCACGGCTAGGGTTTTGTATATGAAATAGAAAGTGGACAAAATACCTCTCCTCTCTACTACTCTCGTGACAAAAATACCCCTAACTACCAATAATAACAAAAATACCCTTAAACAAGCACTAAAGACTATACTACCCTCATCAACATGTGTCACCATCCAATAAGAGACATAAAGTGACATAAAATAAAATAACCACACTAATGAAACCATAACATAGGCACATCTCTGATGTGCCTCCTCTAGTAGACTTGGAACTCACGCCTGGACCCGATGTCCTCATCAATAGGTGTAGAATATGGCAGTTCTGCGCCAATCATCCTCTATTCTCAATTGGTTGAGAACACACCTCATCACCATTAAGGATGTGGAATCTGGAGAATAGGGATGTTCTCGATCCTCCTCTGTCGCTGGTACACCTGATGAGGAACTCAAATGTCCTCCTCATTTTCCCTCTTTTTAAATAAAAAATTTTCATTTATCCAAAAAAAAGTTGGGATTGAACCTGTGAGTTTATGGTTGTGTTGCAATACAATAACCAATTAGACATTATACCTGATTGCTATCCAAATGACATTCCATTCAATTGCAAGAAATATAAAAAAGTCATTGAAAAATATAAAACTAATTAACTAATAAATTCAGCAATTCGACCAAGTGAAAATAACACTATAGCTAAAAGTATATTTAACTTATGTGTGATTGTACAGATATCTCAATTTAGTGTCATGGGTATACAATAATCATAGAAGTTTTCCTTGAGATAGAAAGCTTTTATAACCATCTCAGCCTAGTAATTGCTTTATCAATGGATAGCCTATTAATCTTTGACATTTTGAATATTATTGCAATATATTTCCTTGGATTTCATAAGTTATCAATGGGGTCTGTTATTGGCATACAGCATTTGTTCATTACCCTAGTTACTTATCCAAAATGGTCTGAATGCCTATCAGAAACTTAAAAGCTAACCCAGAGAAAGGAAAATGTATGTAGAAGATATACCAGGCAATTTCTTTGGTTTTCTCATAGGGACAAATTTTGCTCCAATAGCCAAGGCAATAGGAGGGCCAAATATAAAACCTCTTGCTTCAATTCCTGTGATGGATCATCAATGTCAAAAACAGAAAACAAAATAACTAGTTTTGCTGCAAAACAGAATCAGTCAGAAATGACTCAGCAATCATTCAATAATTCAAAAGACCAATAAGCTAACTTCTAAAATAAATTGAATTTGTAACCTTGACCTGATCACAGACTGAGAGACCGCTCGAAATCACCTTAATTGATTTGCCCAAAGCATGAGAAAAAGACATGCTGGGATGACCTAAATTGATTTACCCTAAGCCTAAGAAAAAGAATTGATGGGATAAAGGTTCAACAACTCATTGATGGGCTGCAAATAAATCACTGACAAAACTGGACCGGGTAGCCTATTTTTGAGAACTTCAGAACATGCAACCGTACAGGAATTGACTTAGTCACTAACATTCTCTAACGTAATATCAATCTTGGAATCCAAAAATGTCCTACTTTACCATAGATTTTTTTTTTTGAGGAATAGTTGAAGACATCTAATAAGCTATGGCATCAACCAAGCGGTACGTATTGAGACATTGACAAACACATTTCCCATTAAATATTCACTTGGGAACAATGTGTAAAGTTGTGGTGGACCTGGCTGAGTAAGTTTGATGGGTTACTGATACAAGGCCTGTATGATTCACCCAAGTCTTAGTAAACTTCCATTAACATGACTATGTGAACAGTGAAGATATTGATTGAAAATAATAATAATAATCCATCTCCTTCACACACAATCTAGAATTGAAGAGTTGTAGCAACCCTTAAACCAAATTATACCTCCAATTCAGATAAACCATAGTCAGCTCCTTAGTTCCTTAATGGTGCTTGTGTGTTTTTTAGCAGATTTTGTTCATTCATGTTGGCAGAAAAAATATGACGGAAAAGAAAAACGCAGGACTGAATGAAAATAACTTGATTCTACATCCCAGTATACACAAGGACAGAAAAATCAAAACCACACAAACATTTATAGGCAGAATAAGTGATAACCTGCAACCACGGAGATGCCTCTGCCTCTGTACCTCTCCACAAATAGATCAATGGTGTCCTTAAATGCCTTTGGGTCAAGCAGCAAGGTTGAAATATCTTGAAACATGATCCCTGCCAACCAAAAATTAAAAAATAAAAATAAAACTACCTCTGCAAACGTGAATTCACTAAAAAACCAAAGACCAAGAAATAAATAAAAAAATTAAAAATAAAAATTCTAGGTCAGCAGCTTCAAATTGAAATACCCAGATGCAATTTCTGGGTGTGTAGCTTCAGATTAGAATAACCTGATGAAAATAACTTTAATTTAAAGATTATTTGATTGAGAAGTGTGCTTTAAAAGCTGTGAAATGAAGAAATGGCCTGATACAAAGAACCAATACCAATTACAACCAACTGGGTAATTACCTGGTTTAGGGAAGTTCGGGATGACCCGAATTGCAGAAGAAATTCTTGCAAGTCGATCATCGTGGCCATCTTCGGAAGCCATTTCTCCTCTGTGGCAGCTAGAGATATATAAAGCTTGTTTCCGCCGCTCGCACTGAGTTCCCACCACCACCAAAGAAGAATAAGAATTAGGAAGAGAGAGAGAGAGAGAGCCAGCTCAAACTTTCAATCATGCCTTTTGCCCATTTTTTGGACTATGTGCACTGTTGTCCTCAATGATTCAATCCTCATTCTGTTTTTTTTTTTTTTTTTGATAAAAAATCCTCATTCTGTTGACGTGGGAGAAATAAAAAATAAATATAATCATTATAAAACCCAAAAATGATTAAGAAACATGGCCACCTTTTTTTGATGGATAAGAAACACAACCACCTTACCCTTGCTCAAGAGACCCTTTCATCTTATTGTTAATAGATACAAGAATTTCCCATCCTTTGGCAATTTGATCCTCATCATTTTCTGATCTTTAATTGGATGGACGGTAAATGATTAAAAGATGCAAAATTTGCATCCTTTGTGAAGTTTAGCAGAGTTGATTATAGCACAGGTGAACTGTGTAGGATGGTATTAATCATATTTTTCAAGTATCATTTTAGTTTACAGATTTATCAGTATTTATCGTTATTGGGCCATCACTGGTAAGATAAATTCATAATTATTGATGAATATTCATTGGCTGATAAATAAGAATTCATATGAAATCAACATTTTAGCCTTTTTTATTCATAAAGATTAGATTTATTGAAAAGAACATCATTAATAATGATACAATTAATAATTTTTTAAGAAATAAAAAACAAAAACCTAATATATTATCATGTGTTTACTATTTTTATTTGTCAATAAAAAAAATTCCAATTACTGGTCCCTGTATAATATGCTGGAAAAGTCAGTAATTAATAACCTTGGTCTGAATAACATCGAATCCTAAATACATATTCAGTGAATGGGGTCACTCCAAGGCATTTTTCTGAAGAGGGTGGAGTTGCTGATAAATCTAGGAATTCATAAAAAAGTAAGGGACAAATGGGTCATTGAGACAATATCATTTGGTTTAAAAACAAATTTTGATGGAGGGTGCTTTAGCCAACACAAAAATGAGAGAGATTGTCGGCCAGCTCTTGACAGTGGCATTGAATACAATCTTATTGTAGATATTCCTTCAGCATCAAAAAGAAATGGGAAGTGATGTGGGATTTAGTGTAAGGTGCTATCGAGCTATCAACAGTTGGATAGAAATCCATAGAGCATTTGTGTAAATACATATGGGAATGAATGCCTGCTGGATTCCAATATTATGGTTGGCAACTTGGTAGCACTGTACCAGATTCAACTGGGTACAAATCCAAACCATACAGTGTGGAAAAAGGAGCACTACGGTGCTCCAAACCTTAAAAAATCGACTCATTCAGGTTTCAGTCAAGTATCAGGAGATCCAGATGAGTTGACTAGGAGTTAATCACAAATTAATTAAAAATGAGGAAAATACAAATGTAAGTGAGGAAGGTTTCAAACAACTTAAATATAAAAAGATACAACAAATAACACTTGACCCTACAATATATCTTTAATTACAATTTCTCCCCTTTAGTATCCTATCTCTACCCAAGGCTCCTGCCTACCAGGAGTGGAAAGCCAGTCAGCTCATTGGGTTTTAAAAGCAGACTGCTCCCAATTATTAATTATATATATCTTAGAAAGTTTATCCTACTCAGTAAAGTGACTTGATTATGTCAGATGGGATGGTTTGGCCGATCCGATCCAGATCTATTCGGGTTAGGCTGATCAATGGAGTTCTCCTTTACTAGTTGACATCGGATTGGCCAATAAGATCCCAACCCATGATTTTAAACCATGCTTTAACTTTATACCACCCATCCCATCTTAGGATGGAACCATCAAACTGACAAATCTAATTGTTCAATTTGTGGCGCTTATTTGATTAGTTGCTAAACTAACTTGTTGCCTTTAAATAATGTCTTTGCTAAATACAAATTTTGATTTAACGAATATGTGAACCCACTTTGCTCGCTTCATAATTAGATTTGTTTGATTCAAATAATATTTTGCATTTCTACCTGGATGGATTAGCAGTTATCCAATCATGGTAGAGTTTATTTTTTGGGAAAACTTCAAATTTTATCGTGTCCTTACATGTGAACACAAGAACTTCCATTTGTAACAGTCAAATCTTGGAGGTCCAAAATTTCTGACCCAAATGACCTGGTTTGTTCCAAATGACCTGTTTTGTTCCAAATTTCAGGTTAGCTAATCCCAACCTGGCTAAAATTTAGGTTACCCTTTAATTGGTTGTTTCGAAAAATAACCCAAACCTGAACTGACCCTATCCAGGTTGGTTCTGAACAAACAATATATCCAATCCTACTTGAGAAACATAGTTTTTTTTTTTTTTTTAAGAGAGATATGAAGAACACCGAGGCTAAAGAATATTAAAACAACTTTAAAATCACAATCAAAGTGTACCTTTCACAATCAAACATAATATGTAACAGTTATAAAAAAATAAATAAAAAGAGAGAGGACCTCCATGACTATTTCTGACTTTCTCTGGATGGGGTTTTCTTCTGTTACAAACATGCCATTCATGAAGCAGTAAGCCCACAAAGGTATTTGGGAGTATTTTGTAATGATCATCCACTACTGTACAAAAAACGAGTCTTTAAGACAAACTAAACTCTCGTTCTCCACCTCCCCACCAAAAAAAAATCTATTGTCTACCTAAACTTCAAGAAGATAATCCTGAATAAGAAAAAAAGAAAGATTAAATACTGATTACATGAGCCAAATGAAATGATAATCCATACCATGCAGGACAGCACTAGAGAAGTTCATCGGATTCATATGTCAGTAAATCTAGCGATCTCAAACACTTGTGCATATCCATTCCAAAAAAAAGTCTAAGACCCAGATAATCCTGTAAATTGTAGATACAACTCTGTACACTTTAAGAGAGCATATAACTTTTCAACTTAAGTCTTTTGAATAGTTATACATGTGTCATGCCATGAAACACAAACAGACACACACACACACATACATCGGATAACACACTCTAAAGGATTTTTTTTCAAGAGTTCCAATTCAACTCAGCTCAACAAAGCTCTACCCCAACTACTTGGAATTGGCAACCTATTCTGTAATCCTACTCTATCAAGGACCATATCTTCCGTTGAATCATAGGTCAAGTCTTTTCTCACTACCTCGACCCACATCTTTCTTGGCCTTCAGCTTGTCCTTTTAGAGCCTTCAACTTGCACCATATTACTCCTTCTGAGTTCTAATGGCAGAGTCATTGGTCATTGTTACACGTGACCAAACCATCTTAGTCAACTTTCCCACATCTTGTCACCCTATATGTGCTACTCCTATGTTCCAGCAAATGCATTATCCTTGGTAGTCTTGCCACTCATCTCAACATCCACATCTCAGCTACACTCATTCTATACATGTCTTGTTTTTGAATGTCCAATATTTCACTTCATTAAACATTGTTGGTCATATAGCCATCTTATAAAATTTCCCCTTCAGTTTTATTGTATGTGTCAAACACAGAGAACTCAAGAAGCACATCTCAACTTCATCTACCTCCTAAGTCTATGGGCAACATCATCTTCAACCTCTCCTTTCTCATGGATGATTGAACCAAGATAATGAAAATGTTTTCCCTATGATATCTCTTGGCCATCAACCCATACTATTCCCTCATTTCTACTCTTAGCTTTACCGAAAGTGCACTCTATAAGATAAACTACTTTACCAACTTTTTTAGTTATAGGCAAAAAAAAATTTGCACTCTATAGATATTATCTTCGTCCAGCTTATCTTATACCTTTTGATTCTAAAGGCTGTGTTTGTCAACACTCCAAAAGAGTGATTCTTAGATTCTTAGCTCCAAAAGAGTGATTTTTAGATTCTTAGCTCCAAAAGAGTGATTCCGTAAAAATGGTTATCTGGTAACATCAGATTCACTCCACGGATCCATTTTGGAGTCACTTTTTGGAAGCTAGAAAGAGTAGTTTCTCTGATTCCAGCTCCCAATTCTTTTCTTCTTGTTCTTCTTGTTTTGATTCTCTTTGCTGATTCCACTACTCATCGTCATCATCTTCAGTTTTTTTTTAATCCAAACCAAATGCATTTCTGATTCCAGAATCAACTCCAGAGAATGCATTCTTGGTGGAATCCAGAATCAGGGATTGAGAACTGAAACCATGGAGTGTTACCAAACGCAGCCAAACCTTCGCACTATATTCCACCCTCTTATGACTTATGAGATCCAAAAATCTTTGAAACACTCATGAAATACCAAAATAAGATGAGAAATGAGTTCACAGCTCTCTTGGAAAAGTGAAATGCACGAGGAGATGATCAACCATTTACCATCTTTACAAATGAAACATGCATTAGGAAGTAACATCCCTCTATGTGGTCCAAATAACGATTTATTTGCAACTGATTTTTTGGTAATGTTCTCTGAAATATTGTCACTGCATGAGAAACACCAATCCACATGATTCTGCCTGAAGTTGCCTAATGTGTGGTTTTTGAACTCAGGGCCAAGATCGCCCAAATCAGGTCGGATCAACCAATCTGGTCGGCCACAACTAAGCCAATCCAAGCATAAAAAATCCAGAAAATCATTAAAACTAATTAAAAAAAAAAAAAAAAGAGAAGAGATGATGATGCTAGTGCAATGCTTCATGCATGGATAAATGACATTACGATGTATCCAAGATATAAAATCTGTTATATAAATAAAAAATTCATAAGAAATGTTATCAAAACATCAATATGAATACGTTAGATGCATAAACATAGGTAATGTGAGATACAAAAAGCATATCATACATGCGAAAGGGTCACCATCTCCACCATAAACGATGTGGTAGATCAGGAGGGCACTATATCCATCTCCATCGTACTCATGATATGGTGATGGCTCTATCTAACCCACTGAGAAGAAAAACCTCATGTACTCTCCAACTGTGATGTTGTGGGAAGATTCAGAAACCTGAGCCTGTATACTAAGTATACCGCATACCTACAGGCTACTAATGAGAAGGGTAAGACTGATTGGAATCTCCATACCTAGGGAACCCTCCAGGATCTAGCTGCAATTGCTTGTTGCATCTACCATATCCATATGACTGACCAAAGCTATACTCAGAATCATATTTTAAACCTTGCTAAGTGATTGGGATCGCAATCGAGATAGGTAGATTAGCAGATCTCGATCCAAATCCAGCCACAATTCTACTCATTCGGGCTTCCAAAAAAAAAAAAAAAAAAATCATTAAAAAAATATGAATTGGAGTAGGGGTAGTTCAACAATTTTTTAATAACGATTTTTTGTTCTATTTAATTAACAATGTGGTTAATTTTGGAAATTCTAATAAAATATGATGGAGGGTTTTATACTTTCATTAGTGGTCTCCAACTGTGATTTGGGCTTCTTTTTTTCCTTTTTCTTTTTTGAGAATGAAGAATTTTCACCAAGATCAAAAAAGAAACGGAGGAGATAAATGTTATGACTTAGTGGCACCATTTGACCCATATCCTTCATGACCGAAATGAGGAGTTCCCAGTGAACGTGTTCATACGCCTTCTCCATATCAATTTGGAAAATCACACCTTGATGATTGCTTTGGGACACTCATCAATACACTCATTAGCGATTAAAGAACAATCCAAGATCTGCCTCGCTTTGACAAACACACATTGAGTTGGAGAAGTGATGTCGCCCATCACATTATTAATCCTAGTTGCCAAAGCTTTAGATAAAAGCATGTAAAAGCTGCCCAATAAGCTGAAGGGCCTGAAGTTCTTTAACTCCTCGGCTCCATGTTTTTCAGAACAAGGGCGATGAAGGTGCAATTTAAATTCCTACAAAGGGTGAATTTTGATGGAATTCCTCCATTTCCTTCAACACATCCCTGCCCAAAACATTCCAAAACACCTTAAAGAACTTCATGGGGTAACCATCTGGCCCTGGGTTTTGTCCTCTTTAAAGGATTCTAAAGCTCCCAGCACTTCCTCTTCTTTAAAAGGTCTCTCAAGCCGAACATTTTATGAATTTTATTGAACTCAATGCCCTACACCTGAGGTCTTTAATTAAATATTTTTTGTTGTTTTTAATTAACAGTGTGATGATTTTTGGGAATTCTTTAAAAAAAAACAAAAAGAGGGTTTTATTAGTGGTCTTGTGTCAGGGTTATAGGCAGTTTTCTATAGTTTGTTGTTTATTCTTTAGGAGAACGAAGCAGTTAGGGTTTTCTCTCTTTGGGTATTGCTCCATGTTAATGGTATTCGTCTGGTACTATTTCCCTAACAAAGATTGATATTTATTTGCTGTTTTCTAGTGGATCTCTTTGCTATAAATTCTATCCATCACTAGCAGCCCACAAAAAATTCAGAACCCAAACACAGGTATCAATCTCCAAGAAAGGAATAAAAT
>JAOXJP010054554.1:0-15885 GCA_025762735.1 Platanus orientalis | reverse complement strand
AAAACTTCTTAGGATTTTAATATCTAAGATTATATCTGCCTCACATAAATCTTTCAAATCAAATTTATACGAAAGAAATTTCATAATATTTTTAATCACTTTTAAATTTATTCCAAATATCAACATATCTTCTATATACAGACAAATAACTAATCTAGAGTTTCCATTAAATGTACTATATACACATATATTTATTTTCTATATACCAATTTGAAATTAAAGTTGTATAAAACTTTTTAAGCCATTATTTAGGTGCTTGTTTTAGTCCATATATGGACTTTACAAGTCTTCACACTTTACGTTCTTGACTTGGCACAATAAACCTTTCGGGTTGTGTCATATATATTTCTTATTCTAAATCTTCATTTAAAATTGTTGCCTAAATATCCATTTGATTTATTATCAATTTATAGATTACAACAATTGCAATTAATATTCTTATTGTAGTAATTATCATAACTGGGATATAAGTATCAACTTTATTAACATCTTTTTCTTGTTCACATCCTAAAGTTACAAATGATTAATTTAACTTTAAATTTATCTATTGTACCATTTGGTTTTAATTTCTTTCTAAATACCCATTTGCACCCTATAGGTCTAGTATCTTCAGGCAACTTTACCAATTCCCAAGTATGATTAGCCATTATAGATTCTAATTCACTGTCAATAGCCTCTTTCCAGAATATTGCATCTGGAGAACCCATGGCTTCCTTAAAATTCTTGGGATAATTTTTTACAAGATAAATATAATAATTGTCTTCAAGATAAATTAGAGGCTTTCTAATTCTTTTACTTTTTTTAGTTTCGTATATTTTCTCATTTTCATATTCTACAATTTCCTTTATTTTATTTTTATTCTCAGTGTTGTTAGATATTTTATTCTTTATAGAAAATATGTCATCAAAGAACTTAATATCTTTTACCTCTATAATTGTATTTGATTCTAGTATAGTATTTTTAGATTTTATAACTAGAAACCTATAGGCTGCTCTATTGTCTGCATAACCTATTAATACACAGTCTGTTGTTTTATATTATAATTTCAATTTCTTAGGTTTAGGTAGACCTAATTTGGTTAGACGACCCTATGCTCTTAAATATTTAATATTGAGTATATAACCCTTTCACAATTGATAAGATGTTTTACCAGTCTTTTTATGTGTGACTCTATTTTGTATAAAGTAGACATACAATATATCCCCCCTCCACATATTCATAGGTAACACAAAACTTAGTGATAATGCATTTATCATGTATTTAAGGAAACAGTTTTATCTTTTTGCTACTCCAATAGATTCTAAACTACATGGAGCAGTAGTTTCATGTATTATATCACTACTTTCACATATTTTTCTTAGTGAGATGGATTCATATTCACCTTCTCTATCAGTTCTTAGTCTTTTTATCTTCTTTTCTACTTTATTTTTATATATGATAAATGTATTTTCCGCTTCATCTTTTGTTCTTAATAAGAACAACTTTGTGTATCTAGAATAGTCATCTACAAATATTATACAGTAATATTTTCCTCCTTCGGTCATAGTGTTCTTTGAGTCTCCTAAATCACTATGTATTAATTTTATGAATTCACTTTTTCTTTTTACCAATTTATAAAATTTATTGGTAAATTTAGATTCTAAACAAATTTCATATTTAAGTCAGAGATTAACCTAACTTATTTCAATTTATTTAAATATGATTGATTTATGTGTCCTAATTTATCATGCTACAAATTAAATGAATCAATCATATAACTCGAAAAAGAATTAGATTTTATTACTTATGAAATGTTAAGTACATACAGTCCTGGATTACAATAGCCTTTTTTGAGGAATACATTATTCTTAATAAAAACTAATTTTTCAGACTCAAATATTAATTTAATTCCCGCTTTTCTAAGTAGGCTTCTTGACACGAGATTCCAATAGATATCCTTCACATACAATATACATCATTAAACACTAGAATTTTTATAGAAGTTAACATAAGAAACACTTTTCCTTTCCCATCTATTAACACAGACGTCTAGTCTCCCATATATACCACTTCTTTATTATTAGATGAAGTACAGAAAGAAAATGCATTCCTATCACTCCAAATGTGCTTAGTAGCATCAGTGTTAACCACCTAGCCCTTTGCATTGTTGATGATGTTTGCTTTTGTGACAGCAGCCGTAATGGTCTCTATCTCAGTCAGGTTCATCTTGTTTTTCTCGGCTTTCTTTTTATTGTTTCTATGTCTACAATTTGTTGCTCTATGATGTATTTTTCTATAAACAAAGCAACCATATTTAAAATATTATATATTGTTCTTAAATCATTCAATTTATTTTGTTATAATTTTTTTTTGAAATTTCTAGATATTTTCTTTTTTATATTTCTCTAGGTTTTTCAATCAAATTGGCTTTAGAAATATATTCATTAGCCTTTTCTTTTGTTGCTTGTACTATATTAGTTTGTTCTATTCTTATACTAATATTTATCTCTTCCAATGTTCTTTGTATGTTGTTTTTTTTTTTTTTAATTATTCTTGTAATCTTTCTATGATAATGACAACTTCTCAATTAAAGAAGTGACCACAAATGATTTTAGCAAAGACATATTTTCTATGACCAAATCATTAAACCATCAATTAAAAATCATTCAATTGAGAAGTTATAGATTTCTCTTCCACCATTTTATAATCAAGAAATTTACCTATTGTATATTTCTTTACTCATGCATTTTCTACAATATATTTATTGATTAGATTATTCCATATTTCAGCCACAATTCCAAATTTATAATAAACATCATAAAGAGTACCGGTCATGACACTCAAAATCACATGTCTGTAGATTTTGTTTGCCTTCTATTTGACTAGAATGAGATCCTCTAAGCTCATATTATTCCTGATTTTTTTCAAGTTTTGTTTTTGTTAGAACAAAAGCAACTCCTATCATTGCAAGTAAGAAGAGAACCCTCTCTTGCCATCTCTTGAAATGAGAACCACTGAATGGTTTTATTTTATTCACATCAGGAATCTTATTCATATCAAAAACAAGAAAATCCATACATATCTAACAACGACTACTACCATTTAGATTCCTGTTATAGACAGTTACAAAAAATTAAATTTACAATAATTAATTGAACAGATCAACAAACAATATTATTAAATAAATAACATAAATTTGTTACAGAGAACCAAACTAAAATATAACAAAGAAATTATCACTACTAAAATTAAAAATTAAAACAGAGAAAAACTTATTGATTTGTGTTGAGGCGTGTTCGAAGACATTGTCCTAAACGGTATTTGCCTCCCTCTAATCGGTACGATAGGGTGTAGTAGACAATCGTCCTAGGATTTAACTATATAAGCTTCTCCAACCAGCATAGTCTAAGAAGTCCTCCAACGAATGACAATAAATGTGGTTCAAATCCGGCTCGATACAACTCGAGAACTCTTGATCTCTGTTGTAGAAAAATACCAAAGAAAATTAGAGTGAGATGAACAAGATAAAGATTTTCAAGTCTCTTTAGCATCAAAACCTTTCATTTATTTATAGATTTGAAAAGCCACTTAGAAGATGTGTCTGCAGACACTTTGACACCATTTTGTTCATGAAAAGTCACTCATTAATGTCTATAGACACAACTTACATCTTTGCATGAATCCCCATGAACGAATTCTAAAAATCCACTAATTTTTTATCATTTGAGATCATCCCAATTGATCTGACTCAACCTAGATTGATCGAGGTGGTGCCTCCCAATTGATCGGGCTCTACCTCGATCGATCGAGGTGATCTTGATCCTTCGATCGTATTTTGAATCTCAAAATATAATAATTTCAACTAATAACTACTCTAAGAGTGAAAAATATAACCTAATGTTGACCTCGAACTATCCTTATTTGTTTAGAAGTCATAATCAACCAATTATTGATGGTCCTTCACCCAAGTAGACAAGAAAGTATCCTTTTTGAAGTACTTAAAAACATGTGTAATAGTTATTTATTATTCCAGATTGAAATACTTTAGAAACTTGCTTACCATATGAATTACAAAACAAATATCTAATTTAGTGTAGAACGTAGTTTTCACAGGGTTGCCCATAGTTATAGCATATGGACTCTTCTTCTTCTTGTTTTTTTTCCTATTTTGTTTTTGAATAAAGATTCATGAAAAAAATTAATCCTATGTTAAAATAGTGAAGTTTCTTTCTTGGATTCTCACATCATGACCAATATTGTTTTATGTAGTTGGTATAGGTTAAACACAACATCCTAATTTTTCTACTCTCACCATAATTTCCCCCCTTAAGATATAAATAAACATTTATAAATCTTTTATTTTGTGAAATAATTGGACAACATTTCACATCATCCCCAATTAATGTTATATTGTTAATTTACTAAAGAACACTCGTTATAACTGTTATATTTGTATGATTTTCCTACATTTTAATTAAAATAATTGAGTTGATAGGCCAATCAAAATAGATGTTTGCTTGAACTTTTAAATAGATTTTATTAACTTGCATACTTTCATTTCTTGTCTAGTAAAGATAAAATCTATTGCATATAAATGTCCTTATATGATAATTCACTTGAAGTCTTGACATCCATTAATTAAATCTTAAAACATAAAGTGTCATTATTATCCATAAGATTCTAATGAATTTCAACATAGCTGCATGAAAAAAAGCATTTTCATTGGTTGACATATAGCCCATGTACACTCATGTTTACCTCTAGTTTGTGTGTATTGACATGTAGTCCAATGAAACCAATTAGAGATATATATGGAAAGTATGCTATGTACATTTAGGTCCGATAATGAACAATTTGAGTCCTTCAAAGGCTACTCAATAGAAAATATCAAATTAAATTGTGTTGCCCACATCTATCCCCATTAAATGGAACTGAGTAAGGAGCCCACTTAGATTTTTAGAATGCCGATACTTAGGCTTATGAATGAACACTTGTTTGGTCCATAAAATACTGCATCTATTGTATATGTAATCATCATATGGGATGCTCATATACACCTATAAGAAGTTTGTACATGAAGCCCAATAGGTTTGATGTACATGTATATAGGCATCACATTGTGATGATTTAAACCCCTAAAATGACGCTCTTCTAAAACTTCTAGAGCTATCTAATATGGTAGAAATTATAATTAAAATATATCATGAGCAGTCATCAGATCGTCACATAAAATAATGCTTCCCTAAGCCTTATTCATACACACAATCCCATAAAATAACAAAAATATGAAGAAGAAATGGCTATCTTGAGTTGCATATACATTGCATATCATTTTCTTGATCACTCATGCTTACCCATATATGTTTCTGATCCTAAACTCTTTAATCTATATGCAATTACATCACATTTGAATGTCAAATTAGAGCCCTTAAAACAAACACAAAACTCTAGAGGATGCATGCTCAAGATATGTGTTGAATCATTTGTCAAATTTAGGCAAAATACAAATCTTGGAGTGAATAATGAACACAAAACGAAGTTACAGAGCTACCCAAATTTGTTTGTTCTAGAACAACCAAATGACCATTTGGTTGTTCCATAACAACTAAATAGAGAGACCAAAATTGTCCAAAATGGGCAGTTTATAACCTTGTTTTGGCCTCCTTTTCCATTTGATTTTTAGGCAAATTTTGGCCACTTTCTTGCACAAGAACCCATATATTTTAGGGCTAAGCAATCTTAAATGATTTATCGTAAGTGACATATAAATCCATACAAAACCATGAAGGATTCACAAGATGCATAAACAATTATAACAAATTAACAAGAAGATGTATCAAACAGGCATGAACAAATACATATGAAAAATCAATTAAAGCAAAACCTAAATTTATATGAAATAATGATGAAATTCATTATAATCCGTTGTTATAACTCATTGTAAGGATATAATAGTTCCACAAGAGCTCTAATGGATTTCTTACAAAAATCTAGCAACTAAAGCATAAAAAACATTCATAGAAGAACAACGATCAAACAATATAATTATCATTTAGATCGATAAAATTGAACATCTAAACATATAATTCATGTAAATCTATATTTTAGAAGCATGCTTTGGTAAAAATAATCCTAAAGACCCACATGGATTCAACTAAAACAAAGTAAAGTTCATGGTTTTAGGTGAATCCAGAGGGCAAAATGCATGAAAATTAAATAAGCTAATGAAATCCTATTATGTACTTCTAGGAATTTATAGAAATTTAAATGAAGGGAGGGAATACTCACCGTAGTATGAGTTGACTCCTCCAAGAACTCCAATTTTCTTATAGTTGATCCTTCTTGCATATAATTACTTCTTCTTCTTCCCTTAGCCTCTAGGGTTGTTTATGTAAGAGTGTATATAATGAGAGAGTCTTTTAAATTTAGGCGATCTCACTTTATTTATGGATGAGATCAACCCTAGGGAACCTGAAAGTGGTTATTTGAATTGTTTAGACTTCTATAATCCAATATATTTACGGGAAAAAAGTGACATTTGGATTTGTGAGGGACACTTTTGGAAAACACCAATTTTTAGAAAATTCTAGAATTTGTCTCACATGTGATGTTATTAAAAAACCTATCCCAAAAGTGTATGATCCGGCCCTTTTGTTGGAAATCCAATCAAAAGATAAGGGTTTAGCATTATGTTAATCACATCTATGGCCTTTGTTTGATCTTTTGATGATGACATCATTTCTATCAAAGCTTTACATGTACACTTTTTACCAAATATGTTGCATATGAAGGGGTTTTTTCATTAAATGTGAGGCTTACATATCACTACCCATAAATTGATGAGATTTAGGAGTCTTCAATACCTTGAATGAGAGTTAAACTATGACGGGAATGAATATGGCTTTAGGAGGGCTTATTTTAAGTACCAAATAATGGTTCGCTAGGCCTAAATGACTTAAACCTAGTATTTAAAGTGTCTAAATGCTTGTATTCTACTCGAAGTGTTCATACTAGTTCTTTGGTAAGATTCTTGGTTTCTAAAATGAGGTAAGGATTGCTAGACCAAATTATGGTCCTAACAACACCACCATTATGACTTTGAAAACCCTTTTGGAATTTAGACTTTATCTTCTAGATTTTTTTATTGAACTAGAACTAGAAACTATTATTACCAGTCATTATTGATTTCAAGTGGGTAGTATTCACATATTTTATTAGACTTGCTAACCATGGGGATCATAAACTAGCTAAGGATGCTTGTAATGTTGGTGATTATTGTTATTTAAAGATTTCATGTCTCTTCTCCAAATAGTACTGAATTATATTTTAAACTAAAAATAAATATATCAAAATTTGATTTCTATAATAGTGAAAGCATCTTTTCATTCTTTCAAACATTAGGAGATTTTATTTGAAAAGTGATGTAGGAGCATACGGCAAAAAAATTATGGGCTCATTATGTAATTACTTAGGCCCAAGTATACAAACCCAACCAAGAAGTCCAATTCCGACTCTCCTAGTCAAAAGACCCATGATTACATGAGCTGTTTTGAAATTTGAGGAGTCTCTCAATAAAGCTATTTTTAGGGATAAAAAGTTTCATGGAAAAATAAATTTTCATTGTTACTCGTAGATATGCTTAGTTACTTGAAGAAGTCATTACCAAAGCTCATCAAAAGTAAACCTAGTAACTAGAGGAAGTCATAACCAAAGTTCATAAAATATAACCTTTGTTGCCTATTTAACCAAGGGGGTTATCTTTGGAAAGTTTAGCCTTCAAATTCTAATATCTAGGTCTCTTTTAAGCCTATTTCCTCGTACATTTTTTTTTTGTGTGTGGTTATAATTGATAGCTGTAATTCTCTTTTGGATTGCACCAAATTGGTATTAAAACAAGTTATAATTTAGTTATTTGTCCTATTTTTCCCTTGAATTTGCACTTTATCCACTACATTCATACAATGGCTTAGCAAGGAAGATGCTGGATCATGGTGCTTGTGGAAGAATAATGCCAAGGATCAAATTCGTACAAATTCAGTTAGGGGACATACTTGATTTGGTGAAAAACATAGCGAAAAAATAGTAAAAATGCAAGGAAGACCAAGAATCTCTAATTGAAAGCAAATTAAGGCTTCCCTTGAAACCAAATTCCTACCAAAAAATTATTGCTAACTGCTACATCAACGTATTCACCACTTAAGGCAAGGTATGGACTTGTTTTTGAACAACTTATATCTCATTTTGTTTCCATATTGAAAACTCAAACTTGATATGAAATCATGATAATGGAAGCTAAAACCCTAGCTAAAACTGCGAGTTTGCTTTTAAAAGCTAAAAGAAAGATAAATTGGGTTTTGGTAAGACAAATTGTTATCATAGTCAATAAATGAAATATGGCTACCACTTCTTTCAAAAATTGTTTTGAAAGTATTAATCAATCATCCTCAAATGCCTTAACTTGAACAACTTCAAATTTGAGAAAGATAGTTCATTCTAATGTTCGGATCACTGGATAAGACACTCACTCCAAAATCGTTCTGGTTTTAAATGTTTTCAATGTGGAGAAAGTTGGTATAGGTTTACATATGTTTAAAGAAAGAAAGTAACTTTATGGCCATAAGCAATGAAGAATTTCAAGAAAACTTAAAAAAATAAGCCTTGTTGGTTGATCCAAGATTTGCCAATGCTATGCCTAAAAATATGCAAGATGTTTAATCCTAATGAAAGAGATTTGTTGGAGATGCAATACATGCTAGCTGCTGAAAATTCAAAAAATGAACCATGACTTTGATCAAAATATTTTTGAAGGCACTGCACCTCTTAATGGAAGGTCTGTACCATCATCATCGATCTTGGTAGCTATGTAAACATGGTTTACGAGAAGATAGTTCAGAAACTCAATATGCGATGTGAAAAACACCACTAACCCTATCATATCTCTTGGTTTAAGAAAGGTAATGAACCTCTTGTCACAAAAAAATGCTTAGTTCATTTTTCCATTGGAAAAAAATAATAAAGATGTGGTGTGGTGTGTTGCCAATGCTATGATAGCCTACTTTGCTGATCTTGAGAATATGATCAAAGAACTACACATAATGGATTCAAAACTTACTATTATTTTCCTAAAGAAAGAATCTAAATGATTCTTTGGCCATTGAAACCACTACCTAAGGTGGAACCCACTAAAAAAGTTAAGATTATTCTTTCCTTGAAGGAATTTATAAGGGAAGTGGGTGATTAATACATTGTGTATGCATTAATTTCAAAACATTCTACTGATTTGGATTCCAATGCTTTCATCACTAAGGACGTGCAATCAGTTTTAAACGGATTTTCTAATATTAACCATGATGAGTTACCAAGTGGACCCCCACCTATGCGAAATTCAGCAATTTACTAGTTTTTTCTTCTTTTTTGATAAGTACATTTTACTAGTTCGTCCAATCTACCACATTATCAAATGAGTCCCGAGAGCATGAAGAACTTCACAAACAAGTTTATAATCTATTCAATAGTGGGTTCATAAAAGAGAGTTTACACCCATGTGATGTGCCCGATTTACTTACTCCAAAGAAAGAGGGCACTTGGAAAATAGGCATTGATAGCGAGACGATAAACAAAATTACCATGAAATATCGACGTCCTATACCTCAACTAGATGACATGTTGGATTCCTTGGCTGATGCTAAAATATTCTCTAAGATCAATCTAAGGAGTGGTACTATCAAATTCATATCTTCCCCAAATATGAGTGGAAGACCGCTTTTACAACGAAAGAAGGGTTGTATGAATAGTTGGTGATGCTGTTTGGACTGTTTAATGCTTTAAGTACTTTCATTAGGGTAATGATGCATACACAAGTCATTTCTAGGAAAAAATTAGTATTTTATTTTATTTATAAAATATTAATTTTTAATGTCACCCCTGTTGAACATGTTTGCCATGCTCAAAAAGTTTTTAATGTTTTTCAGGAACACTAGTTGTATTTGACCTTAAAGAGGTGTTGCTTCATGACTACGAGTTTGGTCTTTTTAGGCTTTGTGGTTTCTATTGATAAAGAGAAAGTTTGAGCATTTGTAGAATGACCAGTTCTACAATCCATTGGAGAAGTTCAAATTTTCCATGGATTGGCCACCTTTTATAGGTGATTCATCAAGAATTTAAGCACTTTAATTGCACACGTAACTAATTGTATGAAGGAGAGTTCAATTGGACTCTTGAGGCTAAGGCAAGTTTCCAACTTGTAAAGAAAAGATTGACCAAGGCCCCAATTCTTGCTTTGTCTGATTTCAACAAGTTATTTGAGGTAAATTGTGATGCATCTCAAGTGGGCATTAGAGATTTCTTGAGCGGGAAAAAAAAAAAAAACGTCTAGTAACCTTTTATAGTAAAAAAGTTGAGCTAAGCACAATCAAAATACTTCACATATGATCATGAATTCTATGCCATTATACAAGCATTGAGGCATTGGAGGCACTACCTCATACACAAGGACTTCTCATTGTATTCTAATCAAAAGGCCCTTTGATTCCTGAGTGCCCAAAAGAAGCTCAATATGAGGTACGCTACATGGGTCTTTTATTTGCAAGTGTTCATTTGGTTGATTAAGCACAAGTCAAGTCAGTACAATACCGTTGTTAATACTATAAATAGGATGGACTAAGTTCTTATTGAAATCTTTTCTATCATGTGGGGTTTGAGTTGTTGCCTGAGTTTTACAAGAAATACTCTTATTTTGACCCCATTTAATAGTAGAACCAAGATGGTCAAAATGGAGTTTGCGTTGCAAGATGGTTTCTTATTCAATCGAAGTTGTTTGTGGAACAATGTTGCATTTGTCAATTTTCCAAAGAGCACTCGCAAAATACTAGACTATGTACACCCTTGTCTAGTCCTACAACACCTTGACAAGAAGTTTCTCTTGATATTGTGGTAAGATTACCTCGTACTCAAAAGGGTTATGAGTTAACCCTTGTATTGGTTGATAGATTCTCAAAGACGGTCCATTTCATCCCTTGTAGGAAGATACTCAATGCTTCTCATATTGCCAACCTCTTCTTTTTGAGATTTTGTGCCTACATGGAGTGCCTAAATCTTTTACATTTGATCAAAATACCCAACTTATAAGCCACTCTTGGAGGACATTTTAATGAAAGTAGGGTACTAATTTGCAATATAGCACCACTTTCCATGTTCAAACAGATGGCCAAATTGTGGTAGTCAAGTGAAGCCAAGGCAAGTTGTTGCATTGCCTTGTTGGTGATAAGCCGAAGCAGTGCCACATGAAAATTTTGTCTTCAATAGCTTCATTAATTGCTCAACTGGAAAAACACCATTTCAGGTTGTATATGGTATGAATCCTATCTAACCCCTTGATTTTTATTCTTAACCAATTCCCAAGAATGTAGTAAATTGTAATGGGTCATTTTCAACTCACTTGAAGGAAATCCATGAAAATGTTTGGAAGAAAATCCAACTAATGAAAAGTACAAAGAACATGAAGATTCCCACCGAAGACATGTTAAATTTCTTGAAAATGACTTAGTCATGGTCTATTTAAGGAAATGAAGGTTCCCTTGTGGACAATACAATGAACTTAAGTACAAAAAAATTGAGCCTTGTTGAGTTTTATAGTGCATTGATAGTAATGCATACAAAATTGATCTTCCAAGTAATATTGGTCTCTTTCTAATTTTTAACATCTCAAATCTATTTCCTTGTATTGGAGACAATCAACCATACAAGAAACCTTTCAGTTCTTGAAGAACAAGAGAAAATCCTTGAGATTCTTGATTGGTGGAATACTACTACCAAGAATCAGTCCTATACCCTCTACCTTGTGCATTGGGAAGCAAAGCCACTTAGATATCAAAATTTGACTTGGAGAATTATGATGCACAAGGTTTGGAGATTCATAAAAAAAAGAGAAAAAGATGGAAAGCTCGACTAGAGGCAACTAATGCAAGAGCATCCAACCCAAGATTTATGGGCCCACTTTGTAATGGCTTAGGCCCAGGTAACACAAGTCCAAGTCCATGTCTCCTTAGTCAAAGGGCCCATGAATAGTTAAAGTTATGAGATATCTGGGAAATTGAGAAGTCTCCTCAATAAAATTAATATTTGGAAAAGAAGTTTCATGGGAAAATAACTTTCATTGTTACTTGTTAAACGTAAGCCAAGTTACTAAATGAAGTCATTACCAACGCTCATGAAGCTTAGTTATTAAAATAACTCATTACCAAAGCTTGTTAAATGTAACCTTTGCCAACTATTTAACTAAGAGGGTTTTCTTGGGAATGTTTAATTTTGAATTTTTAATATCTAGGCCTACTTTGAGCCTATTTTCTCCTTCAATTTTCTTGGTTATAATTGATAGTTGCAGCTCTCATTTTTGGACTGCACCAAACAAATATTTCATACTAATGAACTTGAATATCAAATCCTTAGCTGCTTGGAACTGAATCAACAATTTAAAAAGAGAAACTTGCTTTTTGTTCATGTCATAACTCAAGACAAAATGATTGAAAGATTCAAGAAGCGAATATAAGATTATGTCAATTTGCGTCTAGCCATCCATTTCAGTCTCAAAGATTTTTAAAGAAATAAAAATAAAAATATGATTAGTCATTTTACAAATATGCTCCCTCACTAGATCTCTTCCTACCATCTAGGTGCTAACTAAAATAAATAAAAACTCAACGTAACTTAAAGAGACAAGAAGAGAGATTTGAATTGTAGACTTTCTCCACATTGAATTGTCTTGGTATCTTCATATATAAATAACCCAAAGGGTTGAGGATTACAAAAGAATATTACAAATTTTATTACAGAGGATATTATACTATTTGGTACAAAATATAGAAGAAAGAGCTGTAAGGAAGGTTGTCTCTATAGCTGTGAGGATTCTGTATTAGTGAGATTAGTTAACACATCCCCGCAAGTTGATGACGCTTGTGAGAACAACTTGGACAGCAACAACTGAAAACGAGGAGCTGATAGACCTTTCATGAAGATATCCATGGTTTGAGAAGTTATAGGAACAAACAACTTTTTTTTTCAAGCCTCCTTGAACAACTTATTCCCAGACAAAATGTTAAAAAAATTAATGTGTTTTTGCCGGGCATGAAAATTGGGTTAGATTCCATGTATGTAGTAATGATGTTATCACACATTAAACGTGTCATTGATCTGAGAAAAATGCCTAGATCTCGAAGAATGTAGTGAAGCCAAATTGTATCACCCAGTAATAATTGCGAGAGTATGGCGTTCCGCCTTAGCACTAATACAAGAGACAGTATGTTGCATCTTGCTGACTCATGAGATGAAATTTGGCACAAGAAAAATGCACTACCATGTGGTGGAATGATGATCATCAGGGCTACCTACCCAATCAACATCAATGGTAGTGAGATCAAATGAGCAGCAAGGCTTGATTGTTAGGCCTCACCCTAGTAAGCCTTTTAAATAGCAAAGGATATGTTTGGCAGCAATGATATGGTTGCAAGTAGGTTGGTGCATGAATTAACATGTTTGATATACTACATAAGTTAAATTTGAGTGTGTCAATGTAAGATATTGAAGAGTTGCAACAAGTTGACGATAAGATAATGGATCAACCAGAAAGCATAGGGCAAGGCTTGACACCTTTCATGTGATGTCTCTCAAGAAGATTGAGTAAATACTTCATCTAGGTAGGAGTAATGCTTGAAGAAGAACATGTGGCTTCCATTCCTAAAAGTAGTGAAGGTCACCCAAGTCTTTCATATCAAAAGCAGAGCCAAGAGTGGTAATAACAGATTGGATAATATTAGAATCCTTCCAAAATGATATCATCCACACATTTTATGACCACTAGAAGCCTGATGATGAGTTAAGCTGTATGCTCGACTACATCAAAACCCATAGGCAAGAAGAAAGGCACTAGATTTTTTATACCAAACACGTGGCACTTGTTTTAAACCATAAAGAGCTTTGTCAAGGTGACAAACATGATTAGGAACATCCTTATCAATGAAAACTAGAGGTTGAACCATGCACACTTCTTCATGGAGAACACTATGAAGAAAAACATATCACATGTCCAGCTGTCATATAGTCCAATTTTTTGAGACAACTGAAGACAGAACCATACAAATTATAGTAGGTTTAACAACAGGGATAAACGTCTCATCGTAGTCAAGACCATGTTGTTGAGTGAACCATTTAGCAACTAAACAAGTTTTGTAGCGTTCGATGGCGCTATCAGCATGTTGTTTACTTTTTTACACCCATTTGCAGCCCACAATATTCATACTGGGATGAGCAGGAACTAGGGACCATGTATGGTGTCAAATGAGTGCATTAAACTCCTTAATCGTTGTCGTACACCAATGAGAGTCTTTGTTGGCTTGAGTGAAGTAGGTGGATTCAATCATCTTAGGAGATAGATGGCCCCATGAAAGTAACGGGTATTCGATGGCGAGTAGAGGAATTAAATTAAAGTACCATCATGACTACGTGTAATCATAGGATGTAAAGAGGTGGTGCGGGGGGGGGGGTGTTAGTAGGTGGCAAACTAGACTCAGGGACAAGAGGGGAAACCGACGAGGAGGTTGGAGGAGGGCTGTTAGCTGTAGAAGAGAGTCTATGAAACCACATGTAAGTGGTGTCAATATTGGAGGGAGTGATACAATGTCGATGTTGGAGGGAGTGATACATCGGTAGCTTGTGTTGGTACTCTTGATGCATTGATGAATTGACAGTGGGTAGTGGGACAAACATGTGTCTGGGAGAACATGTCAATGATGCCGAGAAGGGTGACGGTTGGCTATGAAGAGTGATACCTACACATTGCATAAAAAGGAAAAGAGGACTCATTAAATCGTAAATGCATGAGATGTAGATGCATCCCGAGGACGGGTCAAGACAACGAAACCCCTTGTGGGATGGGTTATAGCCAATGAGTACTCAATGAACTGATTTTGGGCTAAGTTTGTCATGTCGAGTTAGCCCAATAAATGGGAAACATTCACAACCAAAAATCCTGAAGAGATAAGTAATCCAGTTTGTTCCCATAAATTATCTCAAATTATTTTTAAGAATGTCAGTGGGTGGGTTGATCAAAACTACTGTTTTAGTAAAAGTCTCAAGCCCAAAATATTTATAAAGGAAAATAGTGTATTTCCTGTTTCGACCACATGCCTTTGTTTTCTTTCAGCAACACCATTATGTTGCAGTGTGTAAGGACATGATAGACGACCTTGAATACCGTTTTCTTAAAGTGCCCTAGAGAACTCCTTATTAACAGATTCTCCACCACCATCAGTTTGCAAAAATTTAATCTTGGAGGAGAAGAAATTTTCCACCATTCATCAAAATTGTTCAACACAATGGAGGTTGTCTGATTTATGCCGCATAGGGTAAAGTCATGTAAAATGGATGAAATCTTCAACAAAGAGGATGTAGCGAAAGCCAGAAACCCAATCAATGGGTGGTGCTGGACCGCATACATCACAATGAATAAGATATAAGGGTAAAGAAGCATGTGATCAATATTAGAAAAGGGCAAATGATGGATCTTAAAAAGATGACAATCTGAGCAAGAAAATGTTTTATTATTATTCATCATTCTAGAGGTAATAGAATTATTAGAAAGTGTTATATTTAAAGTATATGTAAGATTCAAAATGAATTATGTGTATTATGGGTTGTGTATTTGTGTGGACCAAATAGGCCCATATAAGTAACTTAAGCCCATTAGTGTGTTAAAAGAGTTGGAGGGAACTTTGAATGAATTGTTTTATTTAAAGTTTTAGTGTTTCCCTCCAAAACAAAGTACAACCCAACTCCTAAAGGTTTTTGCCTTGAAAGTTTAGTCTCACATGGGAAGTGGGGAACTTCAACATCCACCTTATAAGTAAAGGCAAG
>JAOXJP010054543.1:0-15885 GCA_025762735.1 Platanus orientalis | reverse complement strand
TAAGTCAAGCATCTTATACCATTATTAATCCATATTATTTATACATTAATGATATCTCATATCATAACTTAGTATTTTTAATATCTTATATCATTGATAAGTTTTTCATTCACTTATGATATCTCATGTCATAACTATATATGTAGATCATGCATCTCATGCCATAACGATGTTAGAACGTTTCTATCTATATCCTATGAAATATCAAATCACTATTTTCATTTACATCTCATGCTATTACTGTGTTGATTATACACATCTAACATCTCATGTCAAAATTAAGAACATCTAATATCTCATGTCATAAACATTTCAACCATGCATCTCATAAATAAAACATTATATTATCACAATCATTAACCATCTCAAAATTACATTGACATATATTAATCATCAGATGATTACATTTGCACATGTTGATCATCATATGATCATTATTATCTAGCAGCTACACAAGTATCAAATTTAAGCTCCCACTGTCATTAATGTCTCCAATTACATTAGTAAGACCTCATGTATCACATACATCTTGACAGTGCCTAAATATCAATTAAATTATTTAATATGGATTATAAACCCTATAATTTGTGTTTTATTGTACTATTGGGTCAACAAATGGATTAAAATATTAATCATATCTTAATTAGGGTTTTACTAAAATAAAGTTTATTATTTTGTTAAATCGAGTGCATCTTAGTCAAACTAAGTGCTCTATACTCAATCTTAGTTTAACTAGTTCTTACTAAATCAATTTTAGTCAAACTAAATTTTATTTGATCAATTCCATTCAATTATATGAAATTAGCTATGATCTAATCAAATCTAATTTTTTAGGTCAACCTTAATCTAATTTGGTCAACTATAGATTATTTGTGTTAATCTAGATCATATCTAGTGATCCCTAGGTCATTTAGGTTAATCTAGATTTTATCTTGTCAAGACTTTGTTCATTAGGTCAACCTTAATTTAATCTAGTCAAATTAGTCAACTCTTACTAAGTCTAGTCAAACTAATCAACTTTGATACTCTTAGTCAAACTAATTTAATACTAGTCTATTTTGATCAAACCTAGTCATATTGGTCAACCCTTGTTAAGTCTAGTCAAACTAATCAATTATGATCAACTCTTAATCAAACTAAGTCAACATTAGTTCGTTCTGGTCAAACCTAGTCATACTGGTTAACCATGGTCAAGACTAGTAAAATCTGGTTAGCTTGGTCAAATCAAGTTTAATCTGGTCAAATCGGTCAGCATAACATTCAAATCCAATAATCACATTGTATAGAAAAGGTAAACAATCACATTGCACATAAAATATAAACAATCATATTGTTTGTTATTTATATGGACATTAGTTTGCAACATTAAAAGAATATTAAATCTTTTAGCTCCCACTGCTTTTAATGTCTCCCAATCAAATTGTGGACAATACACACCTTATATACTTATAATATTTTCAAAAAATTATATTGACCTATTATTAGTTTGGTTTAGTCAAAACTAGTCAAATTTGGTCAATATGAGTCAAACTGGTCAACCCTAGTCTTCTTTTGTTAACCCTGGTCTATCCTAGTTAACCCTAGTTTATATTGATTTACCCTGGTTTACTCAGGTTAACCCAAGTCTATATTAGTTTACTCTGGTTAACCCTGATCATTTCTGAGTCAAATTTAGTTAAAGTAGGTCAAACTTAGTCAAATTAGGTTAACCTTGGTTAAACGTGCCATATACAGTCACATATATTAATTGTAAGTTAAACTAGTAATAACTAGTCAAATAGGGTTAACCAGGTTGGTTTGAGAATTTTGCTAAACACCTAAAGTGCAAATTTTCAATTTGTAGGTTGTGCCAAATTTTTTTTCATCCAAGTAGGTCTAGTAGGATAGTAGACATTACAAAGAGTCCATAGCAACTTGAATCGTTAAAAAATTCATCCCAACGAACATTTTATAAGTGGGGACACATGGAGACACCAAAATGGCATCCTAAGGCATTTTTTTATTTTTTAAAGTACGATTTTTTCAAATTTAAAAATTTAAAATAATAAAAAATTATTTTAAGACCGTTTTCAAATTTTTTTTTTTTTAAATCTATATAAAAATAATTTACATTTAATATCCTTTTAAGTTGCAAACACCAGTGTTTCAAATAAAGAAATGTGATGTTAGGTTGGATTCAAGTCCAGGATAATCCTTGTATCTAATAGACAAGATACTTTTGAGCATAATAATCATTGTTTTGTTCATTCATTGGAGTCTATTTAAACTACAATGTTTCAAATCCCCTACCTTCACCCACAAGACTCCTTAACCCTTTGAGTAAGACCCCATTTGAATGAGGGTTAAGAGGTAAGACCATTTTCCTAAAACTGTCAAAGACTCAACAACTCTCTCCCCACGACTAACGTAATTGCCTAAAATATAAGATAAGACTAATTATTGGATAAAGAGCAGAAGTAAATTGTATTGGTAAAAGACTCGAATCAAGCTGCTGAGGTGGAGTGGCTGGATCCACAATTATATATGTTCACTTGTCATTGAACATTTCAATTCTATCCTTCTACATGGCGGATTTAATGAGAGGGAGTTTTGTGTTGATATACAGATCCTCCTCCACAGGGTCCCTGATCATGGTCTCCAGCTCCATCAAGAAGGTGTCCATGACAGGGGCAGGCAAGCAAATGGGCACCACAATCCCATCCTCTCCTTTGTGATTCCTCAACGGTACGTAGAAGGAAATCAAGGCAGGGATTTGAGTGTCGGGCCCCGTGGCGGGCCCACCATACAAGGGTTTCCCCCATCCGAAATCCAACTCTCCAAAGCCAGCACGAGTCACATCAGAAACAACGAAGCTTCGCACCAAGGTAAACATGGGTCGTCCCTTGATTACCAAAAAATCAGCCAACGATCTCATGTACTCATCCGTTACTTCCGATTTGGCTCTCTTAACCAATTCCACCGCATACCCTAACGGATTCCCGCACAGCTTTCCTGCCGTGGTCAATGCTGCAGGAAAAGCGAACGCATTACCGTAGAATCCCAGAGGCAATGGCGGACGGTACTTGGCACGTGCGTTAACTATACAGAGCAAACGGACTTCCTCGTGGTGATCCGGGCGGAGAGCGATGGTACGGCATCGCCAGAGGCACGCACTTAGCAGGTCGTAAGTGGAGCAGGTGCGGTGGAGATGTGGAGGCAAGTGCTTGCGGAGGGCCGATACCTGTGTTGGGCCGAAGAAGACAGAGCGGTGAGCCATAGACATAGACATAGACATGTGGTTAACCAGTGAGTGCTCAACAGGGATAGGGAGCATAGGGTTGCTGCTGGTGTCGTCGCCTGCTACTACTACTTGATCGTACTGGTGATGAACGCACGACACACGCGGAGGGTTCCGGGCATTGAGAAGCTCCCTCTGCCACACGGGTGCCACCGAAGGGACTCGTGCGCCACGTGCCATCTCGCTCACTGCGCCCATGAACTGGACCAGTCCGGATGCGTCGCTCATGGTGTGGTTTAGACGGAGGGCCAAGATGAATCCACCACACATCAATCTGGTCACCTGCACTACTAATTATTAACACGAGACAAGCTAGGTATGAAATATATATATATATATATATATATTGAAAGAAAAATAAATTCTTGAATTAATAAAAAAGGGCTCCTTTGCAAAAGACTATGGTAGCAAGGGTGGAATTAGGATTTTCTGTTAGGGAGGGGCAAGTACAATTTTTTGCCTTTGATGTAGGGTGATCCCTAATGTCATCCTAAGGTGAGACTGATATTAAATGCCAAAACATCGATCAACGCCAAAAAAAATGACTTAAAACACTTTTTTGGGGATGCTTTTCACTTTTTGGCACTGATGTGTCCGCTCCTTATATCGGTTTCATCTTAGGCTGACCTTAGGTGATCGCACCAGAGCCTCAAAGAAAAAATTTTAGTTAAAAAATATATATAAATATACTAAAGCGTATATCATTTATTCAAAGAAATAATTATTATTAAAAATTCATTTACAATTGTATACAATTTATTAACAAAAATATAATTGTCTAATAAAAATTTATGTAAAATTATAGTTGCAATTTGTACACCCTCAAAGAGTGAATGATTTTCTCATTAATGATGTTATTGAAACAATTATTCATCCAATCATCTCCCACGTATACCCTCAACTCAGCATGATTAATAAATAAATTATGTTCGGGTTGACCCATCTACTTGTATAGCCTTAACACGACATTTAACCCATCAACACAAATTTCCATGTCTACTTCCACGTCCTGCACAAAGGATGCCCTTGTCTATGAGGTTGAATCATGTTCAGTTTGAATGGACTAGTATCAACTAATACATATCATGTTATTACCAACTAGTGACCCATTTGTCCATCACCTCAATAGATAGTTTTTGTTTGAAAAACTCATTTTAGATCTTCTATTTATTCTCCTCCTATTATTCAAATCTAACAATAGTGTTTCGATCAACATTCTAATCCCTTATTACAAAGTTGCCACATTTGGATCTCTAATTCTCTTTGTTTCTAAATTTCTATTTTGTGTTTGATCTGATAAGTTTTAGCATGAATTTTGGTTGCATTTTTTTATTAGACAAACAAAGAAACAAGATTTCTCTTAATGAAAAGAATGAAGAAAATGTTTTGTCTTGGATTTGGGTGTCTAAGACTGTAGTGACAACACATTGAAGAAAATGGACATGAATTTTATGGATAAGAAAAAAAATTCAAATTTCCATCTTTATGTTTCATCTCCACAGTCCTAGACGTGTAGTTACGTGATTAAGAGAAAGTTCGGTTTAGAAAAGAAAGTAAACAACGTTTAAATAATAAAGAAGAAGAATGATTGTATGTATTAACACAAACCTTATAGACATGCCATTGATTGACATATGATGTGATTTTTTTTTTTTTTTTACTACCTACAATTGAACACTTTGTTTGGATGATTTTACCCCTAACAAAACATGTGTCCGCTTATAAATTCATCATGGACGCTAAAAAGACTTTTCATCACAATACACACGCTTTGTCATTAGACTGACTGAACCTTGTAAATATAAATAACTTATTTCTTGAGTCAAAAAGTCAGTTACAAATTTATCCAAACGCTGACTTCACATCATCTCCGGTCTGAATGGACATTCAAGTACCAGTCCAGCCTTTGCTTATGATGTGCCACGATGACTGACAAAGGATATATTAATAAATACACAGGTACTTTTCCACTGTGAATTTACTACAATACCCTCTGAACCATGTGTATTGATTAAAATACCCTTTGTCAGACCACTTGTCACATGCTGATTGGTAATGGAATGGTACCTATCCATATTCATATTGAAGATGATTTAGGTTCCCAAATGGTACAGATGAGCCACTAATTTAGTTTAACTTTTATTCCGAAAGCGTGTGGGCCAACACGTAACATCAGTGCTATTAGTACCACAAAACCTTTTGGGGACTGACAACATTGGATCTAAATTTCAATTCAAATAATTGGGAAATTGGTTCCCATGGTTGAGAGCATGACAAGCGTCTGGTTTTAAAATAGGCAGAAGAGGAAGTTGTAGATTGGGATCTCCGGTTCGAATGGACACTTGTACCGCTCCAGTCTCTAGATACTCAGGATGTCTGACCAAAGGTGCATAAATAAATAAATAAATACACAAGTAATTATCCATTGTGTATTTACCATAATGCCTTCCTACCCATATATTCATTTAGAGTGGAGATGATTCAAACTCTATAGATTGCTAGTTTCTTCTATTATTAGTCCCCAAGAGGAGATCCTCGACTGCCATAAAAGTAATGCACTGCGTGTTCTTACAGTATGACATGTAAACCATGAAATGCAAAAAGTACGTTAAGGGTGGCATTATTTAATGAATGGGCAGCAGAGGAGGAGGATGGTGAGTGGGTTCACCTCACCACCTGATTACCTTACCTGAATCAACAACAAAGGACAGTCGAGGATCCCTCCAGAGGCGGGGATGTCGTAAAGGAGGTCCTGGAAGCATGGGAAAGGAGGTTGAAGAGTATCACCAAATTGTTGGAGGCGAACATCGGCATCGGCCTCGATGAAGATGACACCCTCACCGGTGCACTCCACTGTGAGTTTCCGGTCAGCTCCTTCCCTAAGCCTACCCGCAAACGGGTAGTAAAACACCAGCGCTTCCGCAATCGCCTTCCTAATGACACGCACGGGATCTCGCCCTCCCATCCACCCATCATTCCCGTAAATTTGTATTACCGGAATTTGAAAGCGGAGGCCCTCTTGGTCATCGATGTCCGACAACTGCTTCAATTCATGGGGTGTGGTCTTAGCAGGGACCACAAGTTCAGGTTCACGCCTTCGTACTGAGAACACTAAAGACGACGAAGATTCCATCCTGGACAAACAAAAAATGTAATCTGGCCGTAGAATACACCACCCTAAGTCTCTTAGGGCGGGGAGAATGAGAAAGGAGTTATGGAAATTTTTTGTTTCTGGTAGAGGAAGGAGATGTGGGTTGTGCTGGGTGTTTTGAGATGGTTGGGACACTTATTTATAGATAAAGAAAGAAAGGAAAGGATTCTACGTTTCTGGCTTGAATATGAGGATGTCCTCAAGATACACTGGCTGCCAGTGGTTCTAATTTATGTTTTGATAAATAGGACAATGGGCTTAAACGCACAAAAAAATAAAAGAACATGTGGTACATATGCAGCTTCGTGCTTCGTGGCAGTGGTTAGAATGTTGACAGTAGACAGGAGAACGTCTGCTCTACACTTGCACCCAACGTGTAGAGGGCCAAAAAATTTCATGCCGTTTACATAGAAGCACGTGGCAATGTCACACAGGCCAACCTTTGAACCTCAGCCAGTCCAAACAAAATCATCTCCTACAAACGTTTAAAACGTTCAAAACACGCAGAGACACGTTGAATAGGTTAAACATGCAGTATTTTTTGCTCAAAACCGACATGCATTATGCATAGATTTTGTGCTCACAGAAGCCAAGCCGTAACAAACCTATTTCTAAAAGTAGAATCCTTGTCTACAAACCTTATCCAGATTCGCTTCTGGATAAGTTGGAGGTCATCCTTTAGGTGTCTTGAACAACTTGCCAACCTC
Organism: Platanus orientalis; assembly: GCA_025762735.1. Lineage (NCBI taxonomy): Eukaryota > Viridiplantae > Streptophyta > Magnoliopsida > Proteales > Platanaceae > Platanus > Platanus orientalis. The sequence goes on along the minus strand of JAOXJP010054543.1, from coordinate 8,750 downwards.
TTTCCACTAAAACCCTACTAACTTAATTGTTAGAGGTCCTTTGGCAAGTACCACACCGGTGTGAGAATTACTAGAGAAAGCTTCAACTTTCAATTGAGCACTATCTTTGGTCAAATTGAATTGGCAAAAAAATGAGTCCAACCCAATTGATTGTGTGGTGGAATTTTTATCATCCATAGTTTGTCATCGTTTGTGGGAACATTTGCAACAAAAAGCTAAGCTCTTTCAAGTTAGGCCAAAGCACTCACAATGACCTTACTATTGTAGACATCGGCGTTTGGATTCCCCCTACCCGTCCTTGATTTTTGGGCCCACATATTCAGCGCGTGATGCCGGTGTATGAAAGGTCGCTAACCCTTATACAAGGGGGTTAGGCTTTTCTGGGAGTCGACACCCACTCGGGGTTAACCGATGGAGTTGGGCATCGGTTCTCGTCTTCGGGGAAGAAGAGAAGTCTAGACTCGAAGGTCTAGGGGTTTAATTCCTAATACTAGTCTAAGTTCCTGAGATATAGGGTAAGTTGTTTAGTTGCACTTGGGGAAGATGCTAGGCACCCAAAATACCCGCTTTTTTAGAGCGACTTCTCCCATTCATAAAGGTCTTAATCTCATGTTTATGTCCATGTGTTGTTAAGTTAAATTGAAGGCTTGCTGGATTTTCCTCAGGCTTAATGCCTGTTTTTACTCCTAACGCCTGTTTTTACAACATTTGAATTTAATTCAGGGTGACAATTGAGCGTTGGATTATGAACAATCTAGAATCTGTCCTTTATTTCGTCCTATTCTAATTTCAGGAGACCCCTCATGGGCTAGGTCTTTAGAGGGATGGTAAACCCCTCTAATTGGCTAACTGGTTGGTTCCTTAGGGTCAGGTATTAACCCTAATGGAAGGGAAAATAAAAGGGGAAAATCATTTTTTCTGCTTTACAGGCGTAACGCCCATATTTTACATCAACGCCTGTTTATTCAACGCCTGAATTTTAATTCAGGGTGATAATCGGGCGTTGGAAAAGCTGATCAGCCCAGCTTCTTTGTGCGGTCTTTTGGGTTGGTTTGGTGGGTCCCAACACTGTGGGGGCCAAGGTTTGGGATAGGGGAAGTTTTCTGGGGTCGCACTGTGCAACTTTAGGGGTCTTGGAAATAGGCCACATGGAGATATGATCTCCCAAAGTGGGCCATATAGTCACCTGTTGCAGGCCTAACGCCCATTTTCTAGTTTGATGCCTGATTGTTCAACACTTGAATTTTAATTCAAGGGACATTCGGTGCTAAACCAATATCCAACTTAGGTTTTTGGGCCACCAAAGTGGGGCCCAGAGGAGTGGGGTTTTTCCTAGGTCTTTATACTAACCCTAAGGTGGAATCACACTCAGATAAATTAAATAATAATAAAAAAATGATTTTAAGCCAAGGCTAACGCCCGAAATTCACTCCAACGCCTGAATTTTTAGTTAACGCCCGAAATTATGTTCGGGCATTGGGATAGAAACGAGGGCACACAGAGGTGCATATGCACAGAAATGAATTCCATAGGTTATTTTTGCCACGGGACAGGACTGAAGGAGAATCAGGGCTCCTTGGGGTGGGTCCCAGATCCTAATGCCCGATTCTTGTCCTAACACCCATTTGTTCAATGTTCGTTTTTTAATTGATTTAAAAATCGGGCGGTAGTTACTAGGGAAAAATCTAGTAGTTGGATTTCTTGATTTTGGAGCCTTTAGGGTTTTGTAAAAATCATGAAATTAAATATGCTAACAGGGAAGATATATATGTGCGTCATATAAAAAATTGAAATTCAAATCATGCATATAAAATTTACATTAAAATTAACAAATATTCTCTAAGACTAGGTCTTAAAAGATACATTTTTAGGGGTCTGTTTGGGGGGCCATCTCGGGGCCTTCCACAAATCATAAATTTATGAAATTAAATACACAACATCATATATATGTCTAGTCTAGCATAGTCAAATTTGGGCTCAATCAGCCTTCTACAAAAATCACAATAAATTTAACATGCTAATAGGTAAAAAATAGAAGCAAGTAGAGACTATTAAGCCTCTACTACATAACCCGAATTAGAACATAGTTCTAGCATAAAATTGACAACATAACAACATACTATTTGACATGTATTGAACAAGGGGGAATGAATTGGATTAGGGTTTAGGCTTACCTTACATAGGGTTGATGCAAGCTTTGTAAATTTACTTTCTTCTTCTTCTTTTCCTCTTAGAATTAGGGTTTTTGGTAGCCAACCCTAGGTATCACAAAATTGAGGCTAATTGTAGCCCCAATTATCCTTCATGGATGGCTGGGATTGATCCTAAGGGTTGCTAGGTGGAGATGAGTTTAGCAAAGTGAGGTGAAGGGCTTACATTTAGCATGAGGTGCGTGGGTGACACTTGTGCTAAGGCCATGGACAAGTGGCTTGGGTAGATGAAGGGTTAGGATTGGTTTGGGCTAACCAAATGGAGGGTGAGGATGAGAGAGGGTTAGTTTACATGCATTGGTTAGGTGGACAAATGGGGGTAGGTTTAGTTGTCATTTGATAGGTGTAGGTTAGTTGTAATAATCAAGGGTGGGGAATCAAGGTGCTATTTGAAGGGTCATGAGAAGGACCTTGGGATGTGAAATCTAGCTCCCAGATCTAAGGGTGAGGAGTAAAGGTGCACTAGAGAAGATGCTCATCCAAGGGTTGGTAATCTAGCCTGAAGGTGTGAATACCTTAATTCCATTAATGAGTTAAATGTCTTAAGGCTTTAGCTCACTAAGATGCAATGATTATTTTGTGATTTTTTGTATTTCTACTATGTGACCCTTTTCCATGGCTCTCAGGCTCAGAATTGGGTGTACTCAGTATTTGATTTTGAAGTCTCGGATGATCCGGTCGTAACGAACCGGTTGGAACCGAATTACGATAAAAGGAAGGGGGTAAAATCAGGGTTTTTTCGTCTTGAAAGTCTTACGGATACATTTAGGAAGGGAAAGGAGGTAAATTTGATCTTAGAAATTGTCTGGTGAAAGATGACCCTTGATTCAAGTAAACCACAACCTCTAACCACACTAAATTATGATACTCGAGCTAAAAACTGTGCCAAAAATACCCTTTTGGTCATATGGGGATCTCTTGACAGGAATTGCTTTGGTATTTTATGTGGGTCTCTGCTTTGAGCTATGCTTGGATGTTTCAAAGATTGAGGAATATCAGGACTATAAAAATTAACAGACTGATCATTGGATTCCTGGGCAGTCGTCGGGGGCTTACGAAGCGGGGTCATTCATCAAGATTAGGTTCCCATAGTTGCTTGAAGATTGGGAAAATCAAGCTGTCGGACTTCCTTCAATGCTCAAGTTTATGAAATGGTATTTTGAAGGTAGGATAAAGACCAAACAAATGAGCCTAACCTTACCCCATTCTGAGTTTGAAAGAATTTTTTAGGACACTCCATGTGTCAAATACTAACGAAAAGGCTTGTTCTGTTTTGAACAGGAAGTGACGGTGGGGAACATAGGGATTTTGTAATCCAGTGAAAATTTAATATTTTGAAGGTATTAGAATTACGAGGATGTGGCTACTAATAAACTGAATTTCTAAGTTTGGGTGAGCTCCTAGGAGTTGGTTGACTATCCAATCCCTAGTACCAAATTGTTACTCTTTTTGGAGTAAATAAGGGAATCCGTTCTGATAAGTTTCATGAAAGCTCGTGCTCCTTAGAAATTTTTTTGAAGGTTTCACAATTCCAGAGAGATGGACACTGACTAATCATGATTCTGACAACTGGTGAACATGCTGACTTCATATCAGTGAAACGGGATTGGGACCGCCTTTTGATCTTTTGGGGAAGATTTGTGATTTCACCCAAATTTGAGATGTCGAAGTTTTTTTCTTATACCTAAAGATTTGAAGCTACGGTCAGGGGCAGGGTGTGGCCATTGATCTTTTAGAATTCCGAGATCGGGTGAATCTTTAGGAGCTTTTCCAAGGGTCACTTTTAGGTTTGGGTTAACCTGAGTTGAGAGGTTGACTGATGCCAATCTTAATGAGGGTCGACTCTATGATGAGTTTCTTAAAGTTGGGAGAAGTAGGGGTGCATAGAGTCTGAAATTGCACCATTTTGACAACAGGAGAGGTTCCAGGATCCTTTGAGGGCTAAGGGGTGAGTTCTTGGAAGTGAAAAAGGTAAAACAATAATTTTTTGTGTGTGGGTTAAAAAATGTGAAAATGAGGGTTCTTTATCTGTGATGTTTCACAATAGGAAGGCTTACATAGATGAGAGGGATTCAGTGATCTGAATGATAGATAGCAAATTCTGGGCCTTTGAAGGAAAAAGGGCAAAATGGTAATTTTTTTGCCTGTGATGCTTTAGTAACGAAAGGCTTACAGAGGTTGGAAAAATTACAAACAACATGAGTGGGTTCTTGAATATGAACCCTCAAAGTCCTGTTGATGCTTCTGTGAGAGATTAGGGTTTATCTTGAAATGGTGCATTTTGGACTGTAATAAGGTGTTTTGACTGGTTCATTACGACTGGAGTACCCAGAAAGACTTCTCTAGGAATGCCTAACTTCCTAGAGTCCTGGTTTGTTCTTCCTAAGCCAAGGGTGTCTAGAGTCTTGATGCCTAAACGTTGTTATGCTGTCCTTATGCTATCACATAACTCGAGTCAAAATTTTGGTGCTGACAGTTTTCGAAGACACGTGTAGCTTTACATCGGTCAGATAGATAGCAAGATCGATCTACAACATTGCCTTTATCTCACTTAGGTGAATGTTGTAGTTTACAGGACTCACGGAGAGATTTTGGAAGCTCTCTCTAGAAAAGCTATGGGACCTTGGAGGGTCAGTGCTATGCATCCATAAAGTGATGGCTACATAGGCTATGGATTGATCCATGACAATATTTTCATCCCACTTAAACATTACCAAGGTGGAGAGACGTGCAATGGAGAATTTATATGCCTCTCTCCAAAAGTCGGGGCTGGATCTCGTAGGATCAGGTGTTGTGCCTTGCCCAGGTGATAGTAACCCAATCTTTGCTAAAATAGGTATAACACAATGTTTGAAGGTGAATGCAACACAATGTTTATGTCCCAATAAGAAAGCGTCACCAAGGTCAGTGCTAACAGGTCGGTCTATTGAGTGGTGACCATCAAAACTTACAAAGAAATGTTGTAGCGCTCTTTCCCAAGAAGCTATGGAAGGGTTTTTCTGACAAGTAACCCGAGCTATGGAAGCATTACTCAAGCTTGATAGTTGTTTAGACTATGGATAGAAGAAACACTATGGCTATAAGCTAGCATTTCATAAACTTGATGAATCGAAGTGACATTGTTCGTTGTCCGATGCCAAGCAAATGTCATGGGGTAGCCGTTAGTAAATCATGAGGCAGATAAAGTACTAACTGAAGTGGCCGATGCAAGTAAGTCGTTCAAAAATATGGACTGGTCTGTGCCAAAATTTGAACTGGAAGGGTGGCTTGGTTCAGACATGCAGAGAAATGAGATCTTTCCTGAGAAGCATTAGTTGGTTTTTCTCACAAGTAACCCTTTTATTGTGAGGAAGATTCTTCAAGCATGATAACAGTCTAGCTATGGCCTTAGAAATTACACAGACTTTATGGATTGAATTATGATGTGTATTTATGTCCTAATAAATAAACATCATAAATGGTTCATGCCCTACAATTATCCCAACTTTGACAAAGTATAGGTAGAGGACTAGCCAGGACTGGAGATGTTGTTGCACTATCTCCGGAAGCTGTGGGGGTTGTGATAATAAGGAACCCAATGCTATGTATTATACATAACTCCTTAACGGTATTAGCGCTAAGATGATACATAGGCTATGAATTGAAGTGCAGCATTCAGCTATGTCCGAATAACTAGGATGCTACAGGGCAATTTGTTCATGGTTCAGGGATTGCTGACAGGGCTTGTTTTGATAGCCATGGGATCTCAAGAGACCGGTGCTATGCATCTGTTTTAACCATCCAATCTGTAAATATAGTTGGCATAATACACAGGCTATGAAGTGATAATGTCTACCTATAACCCAGATAAGTGGTTTATTTGTGAAGGCCTTTCTACAAAGTCGGGGACTGACCCGACTTAGCAAACCTACGTGGCTTGTGTGGGGGATGTTAGGAGGTTTTTTTGGCTTACTCCAAAAGCCATGGATATTTTGAGGAATCTGTGCTATATATTTGTTTCAATCAATTTCCAAGGATGATTGTCATGGTATATAGAATATGGATCATTGTCAACATCTGTCCATACTCGAGTAGACAATCTGCTATGTCAACGATTTCAGCCATTTCTAGTGAGGTAACCTAGAGTCCCCCACCGAACCTACGGTGGCCTGATTAGGGCATGTCAAGAAGTTTTTAGGCTTGTTTCAAAAGCTATGGGTATCACAAAGGATCAATGCTACAAACAATCAATTTCCAAAGGTGGTTGTCATGATATATAGGCTATGGAATGATTTTGACATTTGCCTATGCCTAATAGGCAATCTGTGATGTTAAAATTTGCCTATTTTTTGTGAGGTGGAGTCCTCATTGAACCTTTACGTGGCCTAGTCTCAAGGTCAAAAATGATTGATGCATCTTTTTCGTTCAAATATTGCCATAAGAATGAACTTTGCTGAGGGTGATGACTTATCACCAAATTACTTTGCCGATAGAGTGGACTTTAGGTTTTAAGAGCTTACCAAAAGAATGGACTTTTGTTGGGTTGTTTTGTCGACAGAGCGGACTTCAAGTTTCAGGTGCTTGTTATAAGAATGGACTTTGCTACAATTGCATTGCCGACAAAGCAGATTTCAGGTTTCAGGTGCTTGCCATAAGAATGGACTTTGCTACAGTTGCTTTGCCGACAGAGCGGACTTCAAGTTTTAGGTGCTTGCCATAAGAATGGACTTTGCTATAGTTTCTTTACGGATAGAGCGGACTTCAGGTTTCAATATTTTGCTGGTTCATGTAGGGAGATTGACAAGATTTCTTCCAAATTATGAGGATCTTTTATGGGATCGGCATTATTTTGAAGGGACCTTTACTCAATTTCATTGCTTAAGGGTTGGGGCCCAAGTCATTTACTAAGGGGACAAGGCCCAATTCATTGCTAAGGGCCCGAGGCCCAAATTATTGCTAAGGGGCCAAGGCCCAATTCATTGCTAAGGGTCCAAGGCCCAAATTCCTTAAAGGGCGGTGGCCCACATTTCTTTGTAAAGGGGCCAGAGCCCAAATTCCTTAAAAGGTGGCAGCCCACATTTCATTGCTCAAGGGCCACAACCTAATTCCATTGCTTAGGGGCCACGACCCAATTTCATTGCTCAAGGGTCGGGGCCCAATCCATTTTTTAAGGGCTAAGGCACAATCCATTGTTCAAGGGTTAGGGCCCAAATTTCATTGCTCAAGGGTCAGGACCCAATCCATTGCTTAGAGGTCAGGGCCCACATCATTGCTTAAGGGCCAGGGCCTAATCCATTGCTTAGGGGCCGGGGCCCAAATTTCATTGCTCAGGGGCCATGGCTCAATTTCATTACTTAGGGTCCACGGCCCAATTTCATTGCTTAGGGGCCATGGCCCAAATTCCTTAAAGGGTGGTGGCCCAATTTCATTTCTTAGGGGCCACGGCTCAAATTCTTTTCTTAGGGGCCACGGCCCAATTTCATTGCTTAAAGGCCACAACCCAATCCTTAATGGGCAGAGACCTAATTAATTTCCTTAGGGCCCATGCACCCATTTTCATTATTTGGGGCCTTGGCCCAAATTTCATCTTTGGGGGCTGAGATCCAATTTCCTTGCTAATAGGTGACACCTCAATCTTTGTTTCAAGATTGGTATGGAATGAAACAATGTTTGGCATTTTGAGAGATGATGTATCATCTCTAGTTTTGCTTAGCTATGGATGGCTTTTTTCTAGAGATGATGCTTGATCTCAATTTTTATTGGGAGGTGATGGGTCATCATCAATCACAATTGATGGGAGATGATGCACCATCTCCGCTTTTCTTGGGGAGATGATGTATCATTTCTAGCTTTGCTTGGCCGTGAATGGTGCTTTACTAGGGATAATACTTCATCTTGATTTTTATTAGGAGGTGATAGGTCATCTCTAATCATTATTGATGGGAGATGATGCATCATCTATGCTTTTCTTAGGAATATGATGTATCATCTCCAGCTTTATTTAACCATGAATGGCCCTTGGCTGAGCTGTGAATGGTATTTTGTTGGAGATGATGCTTTATCTCAATTTGTTATTGATTTGATCATTTATCCTAGAGTCATCGACAAGTGCGTAGAAGACTTTCATAGAGAGATTGAAGATGTTTTGAAAGGTTAACAATGCTAATATACTGATGATTGCATTTTGAAGTCTAGATCAGCTAGACTTTGCTTTTTTTGCATTGTTTTAAAGAGGTTTTGAAAATTCATTTTCTAGAAATCTTCCATTAGAGATGACTTGTTAAATTACTTTTGAAAAACTGGGCCCCTCAGGGTTTTTAAACATTACAGATGACTTATTTCATTACTCTTGAATACCTAGGGTCATGTTTTCACATGTTATGATGCCATGCCTAGTTTGGGCATGGTATGAAAAGTTTGCAAGTTTTGGACATTGAATGTGCCTTTCTTGAGAGATTGAGATTATAGGCCTATGTTTGAGGTTTTTGTTCTTGCTTTGTCAAAAGATGGTCTTTGAAGATGTGTGCTCATGACTTGATTAGCTTGACTTGACTCAGGGTG
>JAOXJP010054532.1:0-15886 GCA_025762735.1 Platanus orientalis | reverse complement strand
TCATTCCTAATTTTATCCTTTCTAGTCTTGCCACTCATCCATCTCAACATGCTCATTTCAGCCACACTCATTTTATGAACTTCTTGTTTGTTGGCTGCTCAACATTCTGCTTCGTGAAGCATGGCTGGTCTAGTGCCTCCCATATTTATCAGGAACAAAGTTCACGGTTGATTAGTCAGCTAACTTTGACTTGGGTGTAAATAATAACAAAACTATAGAGGTCTTTTTGTAGAATGATATGGAGGAAAAGAGAAAGTTTCATTTAGTGGCACGGAAAGATGTTTGCTGTCCAGTTCCGAAAGGAGGGCTTGGTGCATAAGGCCCTTGAAGTTGGTAAACACTGCTCTTCAAGGTAAATGGCTTTGGCAATTCGGCGAAAAGGATAATAAACTCTGGAGAAGGGTGATAAAGGCTAAATATGGGGTCAGATATTGGGGCTGAAATATAAGAATTCCTCAAGGTCCTTATGGGGTTAGCCTATGAAAAGGGATTGCGAAGAGATATCCCTATTTTCTCACACAAGTGGTTTCTCGGTGAAAAGGATCATTAGAATGAGTTTTTGGAAGGACATTTGGTGTGGTAACTATTCATTTCAAAGGTTTTTCCCTAACACTTTCAAGCTGACTAAGAAGAAAGCAGGATCTGTGTGAGAGCATATAATTTGGAAAATGGGGCTGTCACATGGAACCTTAACTTGTGAAGAACTTTGGATTGGTGTCCTTAGGAATTTTGAGATCTGGTGGGTTCCTCTAGCGAACTTGATCCCTCTCCTAGTGGTTTAGAGGTGCAAGGTGTTCTCACATAAGGGAAGTGATGCAGCATGCATGTAGGTAGGTGATGTGTGTGCAATAGGAGATTAAACTTAGAATCATGAGTGAATATGGTACCATAACCAAGATTCCTACTATGCACCAAAACAAGCAAGACTAGGTAGTTTTCCAATTAAAGTAAATGTGCAATATAAGGGTTAGGGTGAACAAAGTAAAGGCATAAAAGAAACATAATTAATATGCTTAAAATAATCAACTAATTTAGAGAACAAATAGAAACATGTTTGCTGCTCAAAAATTCTAAGTGTGTAAAAGTGAGAGTTTAGAATGATAAGTTAATGCAAATACATGGGACAAGATAAGAACATGTTAAGGTGTGATCCAAGGTGATATATATCACTCAAGGACCTTTTTCCAAGAGTTGGAAGGTTGCTAGGGCTGTCCAAACAGAAAATCCAGCAAGCACACATCTTAGGAATTATATCAAACATGTAGTGTACAGGGAATTTCAAGTGTATCAATTAATAGGATTTTATACACTAAAGCACAGGGTTTTGTAAGCGACCAAAGAGGGTTAGGTTAGGGGATGATTAACACCACAAAATAGGAGTCGTAGGTATTGAAAATTAATCTCTAGCAGTCCCAAACTATGCCAACACAAACCAATTAAAACTACTCAAATAGGGATTCAAAGTGCAGAAAATTAAAGATAAGCAGCCCCTACCTTTTGGGTTTTCTTATGAAATGAATTTTTTTGAAGCCTTCCACTTGAAAAATTTTGAAAATGGGAAAATTTTGCAGCATGTGAAAATATAGCAAAAGTGATAGAATAGATAAGATAAAGAGGAAGAACCTTATAACCCAAAGGAAAGGAACTGGTCTCCACCACCATTGTTAAACTTGGAAGATCTAAGTCCATTTCCAAGGTTTTTAGGTTCTAGCCGAACCAAGAGAGAGAATTTCAAAAATTCAAAACTTAGTGTATTGCATCAAGAGGGCTAGGCTTGTGGGTCTCTTTATAGGAATTCTCATGCCCAAGTCATTACAAATAAAGGTCTTATGGACTAAAATATCACTAAACAAAATAACCCCCCCTAATATACCCCTAAAACAATGATGTGACATTAATAACCTTCATCAAACAATTCTGGACCAATATACCCTCACATATGTACTCCCTACGAAGCGACATAAAAAAATGTAGCAAATAAAATAAACAACTACTAACTAATGAAAATAACTGCTAAACATGTAAGAAAAGTCTCTCGGGCCTGGAATAATATGTGGGCCCCCTATGCGAACCAAAGCATTGGCCCATCTCTTATGCGACGCCTCTGGTAGATCTGGAAAGTACCTCAGGACCTAATGTCCTCATTAGGAAGGAGGATCTGGAGACTCGTGCTGGCGGCTATATGTTGATCCTTGTGGCTTGGGCAAAACAAAACAACCTTTGAGGGCCATGTAGAACCATCCTACCAAGTTTACAAGAGGGCAAAAGACAAAATTCTGCTCTAGGCCTCGCAAGTAAAGATTGTAATCACTTAAGAGTGGGGGATCTATGTAAGAATTGGAGAAAGGTAATTGGTTGCTCCCCGATGTAGTTGGGTTGGGGCAGGACCCGTGTTGGGCTCTTGTATCCTAATGTTTAGGGCTGGTGGGGAGTGGGCCACAGGATTTTCCTGCTTTTCTCTTGTCCTCTTTTTTGTTTTTTTAGGATCCCCCATCCCTTCTTTCAATAATTTTTTTCATTCATAAAAATGTCGAGGTTTAAAATGTCGATGTCGATGTCGATGGAAATGTCGTCAAACCAAAATAAGATATATGTTGGAAATGTTGGAAAAAAATATTGTTGACATCATGAAAACTTAGGAAACATGTTCTAATCAATTGGCATAAACATGAAAAATAAATAGATTCATTAAAAATGACAGCCATTTTTAATACATAATCATAGCTTATTTTAATACATAATACACGTGTATTATAGTATTCTTAATAAATACACATGTATCCATTACTTATCAAAAAAAAAAGTATACACACATATACATTAGGATTTTGATACATAACAATTGACAAACAGATTATAATCCAACTGGATAAACATTAGAGAACAAATAGATTCTATTGTTCTTCTTCTCTCTTCCCTTCTCCTTCTTCCTCTCCTTCATCCTTCTAATTCCCTTGGAATCTATTATTTTTTGTTTTTTTATCATGTTGACACTATGTCGACATTACATTGCTTATTTTAATATGTAATACATGTATATTATAATATTCTAAATAAATACACATGGATCTATTAGGATTTTGATACATAATGATTGACAAACAAATTATAATCTAACTGGGTAAACATTAGAGAACAAATAGATTCTATTGTTCTTATTCTTTTTTCCGTTCTCCTTCTTCCTCTCCCTCATCCTTTTATTTCCCTTGGACTATATCAATCTTCACATGTTTTTTGAGCATGTCGACATTATGTAGTAATACATTGCAAAAGGAAAATAGTCGCTCAACAAATCAACATTGTATAAATAAAAAATTTAAGCTATATAATACAATAATATTTAGTGTCCGTGTAGGGAATGTTTCATGTCAGTCTTGGGTAACATGGACATATGCCGGGTAACATAGAAAACATTTCTAAACTTTTTTGTTAGAGAGATAAACTGATTGAAGAGAAAGCACGGGAAGCAAAATAGAAAAAAAAAAAGTCACTAGGAAGGTGAAACCCAAGAACAAACACACAAAGGAAAGAAAGATAAATACAAGGAAAGAAAGACACCAAATAATCATAGGCACTACAAGATCTCACACCATATAGCATACCGCTCCATCTCTTCAAACTTAACTCTCACAAAAGACCAATAAAAAAGGAGCTTGTAAATAAAAAGCAACAACTCCTCATGATTCCAAGCCTTATCCTCAAATATTCGATTATTCCTTGTTTTCCACACCCCTTAACAAATAGCCCCCAACAAGGCCTGCCAAATGATAGAAGGGAGACTCACAAGGTCCCTAATTCACCAACTTTTAATCAACTCACTTAAATACTTGGGAAATACCTAAGAGATATGAAGACTTGAAAGGAAAAAAATTTCATACCTTAGTAGCCATTGAACAAAACATAAAGAGGTGATTAATCGATTGCTCCTCCCTCATACACAAGACACATCTATTGGCCAAGTTCCACCATCTGCTCTGAAGATGGTTAAGAGTAAGAATTTTATCCAGACAAGTATTCCAAAGAAGGAAAGACTCCTTAGAAGGAATTTCTAGGTTCCAAATGCCATCGTAGGGAAAAAAGGTTTCACTATCATTCACCAGCTTGCAATACATAGATTTGGCCGTATAAATCCCCTTGTTGTTGAGCATCCACTGCCACCCATTGCAACTGTTCGGGACAAGCGAATAAACCATCAACACTTTGATTAAACTCAATAACTAACCCATCTCCCAATAATTTTTTGTTTTTTGATAAATATCCATCTCCCGATCATTCAAATTTCTACATAACACCAACTCCCACACACACCCTATAATCAAAGAAATCCGCAATAGACACTTGAGGATCCATGGCCAACCGATAATGCTACTAAGTCTTTCCTTAAAAAAATTTCCCCAATGCAGATGTCCTCCAAAAATTTGATCTCAGAGTCCAACTCAAGCCTGAAACGGAAAAAGTTCCAAAAGACCGCTCTCACCTTCATGATAGATTTCCAAATCCCACAACCATTTTTTTTATCAGTAAAGTAAAAGCATATTAATAAAGATGGGATTGTACAAGAAGTGCAAGCCCTACCAAAGCACAACTAGTGGTATATGAGGGCATTCCAATCGAATATCCAAGAAGCAAAAGTACAATTAAAAAAAAGAAGTGAAAGCCATCGATATAAGAGGGCCACTACACGATCCTTGAGTTACTGACAAGAGGCATACATTCCGTAAAAAAGACGGGCATTCCACTTGGACCATATCGGCCAACACACCACATGAGGAGAGCATTGCCATATGATTTTCCCTCATTGAGAAAAAAACTGTATGCTGGCATTGGAACCATGAGCAAGGAAAATTAGGAAAAGTCTCTAGACATACCCTTCGGATACCAAATTTTTGGAGAAATTCACCCACAACTCTCTAGTCACACTACAATGAAGGAATAAATGAAAGACATTCTCTTTAGATTGCCTACATAGACAACACCAATTAGCTATTGGCATACCTTTCTTTTGGCTATTTTCCAGAGTTAGGACTTAGCCAAAATGGATCAGCCATAAGAGGAAGCTAGATTTGGATGGCATCATGGGACTTCAAATGTCCTTTGTCGAAGCTTCTAGACCCAAAGGTTGCCACAAGACATTGTACATGGACTTCACTGAGAAGATCTTGGAGGGACATGGTTGCCAAACTCTAGTCTTTCTCACAAATCTGCCCCACCTCTAATCTTTCTATGCGAATGGTTAGGCTAGATAGGGATAACATTTCAGAATCATTAACCTGTCTACACAAGTGAAGATTCCAAGCAATATGGTTATCTTTTCTTACAATATGATCCACCACCAGCCCATTCTTCAAATTTGCTAGGGAGAAAATGTCTGGAAATGCGATAGCTAAGGGCATAGGGATGCACCAAGTATCATGCCAAAATAACATCGAATCCCCTCTACCAAGCTTATACAAGCACCATCTTGAGAACTCCTCATATTCTTTATGAATCTCTCTCCATATCCCTGAACCTACCAACCCAACCAGCTGATTCGTGTTCCATCCCCTGCCATGGTCTGAATACTTTGCCACTATTACTTTTCTCCAAAAGGCATTTGGTTCTGTGCTGCACCTCCATAACCACTTAGCTAGGAGAGCCCAATTCATTTCCTTGAGGGCTCTAATTCTAAGCCCACCATTTTCGAAAGAATGGAAAATTTGGCCCTTGTTGATTAAATGAAATTTCTTCTTCCCTTTTTTAGTATACCATACAAATTTTGATTGGATCTTTTCAAGATTGGTAAGCACCGAGGAATGAGCAAGAAATAAAGATATGAAGTACATGGGAAGGCTTGAGAGGGCGCTTTTGATCAGCATTACACGCCCCCCTTTGGAAAGATAGCTACCTTTCCATGTTGTGAGCCTCTTATCAAAGCGCTCTATAACGGGATCCCATAATTGCTTTTACTTAGCCCTTGCTGCTAAAGGAAGCCTGAGATAAACTCCAGGTAGCTTACCTGTTGAGTAATAAAGAAGCCTTGCAAGGTTCTAGAGGTCTGTCACATCACCAACTGGAAGCATCTTACACTTGGGAAGATTCACCTTTAGGCTTGAAATCGCCTTGAACAAAAGAAGAATGGCTCAGAGATTACCCACTTCTTCATTTGAATTAGAAAGGAAGATAAGGGAGTCGTCAGCAAATTGAAGAAGCACCACAGAAGGGTTGTTAGGCTAAAAAATACAACCCTTTAAACAGCCCACCTCTTCCGCTCAAGAGATCAACTTACTAAAAACTTCCATGACAATGTTGAAGAGAAATGGGGATAGGGGGTCTCCTTGTCTCAACCCCCGCTTTCCTTTGTAAAAGCCATGTCTCCCCCAAATCTCTCTAGTCTCCCACTTCAAGATCTCCCCAAATCTAGCCACTACGATCTTACGCCATAAGCTATCCCTTTCCAAACCAAATCTCCAAAGCCACTTTGCTAATAAAGTAATTTTATGATTCTTAAGATTCTTAATACCCAAACCGCCATGACAGAGGATTGCAAATCTTATCCCATTTTACTAAGTGATAACGATGATGATTGGGATCATCATTCCATAAGAAGTTTCTAAACTTCACCTCAATGTCATTGGCCACTGAAACCGGGATCATAAATATAGAAAGAAAATAGTTGGGAATGATTGCTAAAGTTGACTTTATTAAGGTCAATCTACCTCCTTTAGAAAGGAGGGGGGCTTTCCAAGAATCCAATCTCGAGAAAATCTTCTCAATGACCGGATTCCACATCACTTTTGACTTGTAGGATGCACCCAAAGGCATGCCTAGATAGGTAGAAAGAAGAGATCTAATTTTACGACCGAAAATCCAAGGCAAATTCTCATGCCACATTCTTCCCCAACCTAAAAGATTTCTCTCTTAGCCAGATTAATGTTTAGACCCGAGACAACCACAAAACAACTAAGGATACATCTGAGATAGCCCAATTGTCTAACATCCTCATCATAAAAAATCATGGTATCATCCGCAAATTGTAAATGAGAGATAGATACCCCTCCAGATCCACCCTCAAAACCTCTAATGAATCTCATCTCCGCCTTTTTGATTATCTTACTAAACACCTCCAAGATCATTATGAAGAGGAGGGGAGAAAGCGGATTCCCTTGTCTTAACCCTTAGAACTTCTAAAGAATCCTATTTGACTACCATTCACTAAGACCAAAAATGAGACCAAACGAATGCAAAAAACATCCAACTTCTCCATTTAGCCCCAAAACCCATTATCTCAAGAATGCAATCAAGAAATCTCCAATTTTCATGATCACAAGCTTTTTTCAAATCCAATTTCCACATCACCCCACTTCTCCCAGAAACTCTTCTATCCTCAATACATTCATTTGTAATTAAAACCAGATCAAGGATTTGTCTACCTTTGATGAAAGCCCATTGAGATTGAGAAATAATATCTTTCATCACCTTTTTCAATCTCAAGTCCAACAACTTAGAAATTATCTTGTAAACGTTGCTTAAGAGGCTAACGGGGCGAAAATCTTTCATCTCTTTGGCATTTCTCTTTTAGGATTTAAAGTAATGAAAGTATCATTCAAATGTTCATAGAACTCCACGGAATAATAGAACTCATTAGTTAATTTCATCAAATCACCCTTTACAATATTCCAACATTTCTGGAAAAAAAGAAAAAGAAATGAAGAAACCATCCAGACCTGGGGCTTTATCACCTTTCATTCCAAGGATCACGTCATGCACCTCTTCTTCCAAAAAGGTTTTTCAAGATCCAACTTATCCTCCATTGCAATCTGCTTGAAATCCATCCTCTCCAAGATCAGCTAATAGGTTGATCTTCTTCAAAAAGATTAGTATAGTAATTCTCAGCCTCCCTCCTAATGTCAATCTGATTCTGGGTCCACACACCATTCACCAAAAGACCATAAGTATCATTCGAACTTTTATAACGAGACACCAATTTGTGAAAAAAATTTGTATTTCGATCTCCTTCCTTTAGTCATCTCACCCTAAATCTCTACCTCCAAAAATGTCTCTTCTTTGATAGCAAACAATTGAAATTCCTTACGCATCATGTCCCTCTCAATTTGATTAGATCTAGACAACTCTTTCTCCTCTTCCATAAGATCGATAACATTGATTTTCTCCATACACATCACTTTATCCCTCTTAAAAGAACCAATAGAATCTTTATTCCAAGACTTGAGGCGGATATTAAGGGATTTCAACTTGAGAGCAAAAATCTTACTCACATTCTTGGAAAAACTGCCCTAACTCCAACTCCATTCAACAATCTCCATAAAATCCGGAACCAAAAACCACATCTCCTCAAACTTAAAAGGGATCAGATCCCCCCCCCCCACACCAGCCAATTCAAGATAGGGGAATGGTCCAAGCTTGTCCTAGGAAGAGTAACTTGAGATCTACTCGGAAATAAATTGTTCCAATCATTGCAAAAACAGAATCTATCCAATCTACTTAAATAAGGCCTTTCACAAAAATTGGACCAAGTAAACTTGGCCCCTTTAAGCAGGCATTCAATCAAGTTCCACCTACCAATGGAATCCCCAAACTTAACCATTCTATTATCACGACTCACATCACCTGTCCTCTCATGAAGAAAACAAACCATATTGAAGTCACCCCCTATACACCAGGGTAAATCCCACCTAGCTTTTACATCATCCAACTCACATAAGCAATCTTCGATCTCATCCAATAAAACCGGACCGTAAACTCCATTAAAAATCTAGTCATCCACACTATTCCACAACTCAGCACGGGCTGAAATCGAATAGGCCCCAATCTCATGATCCACAATCTCCACCTTATCTTCATTCCAAATCAGAAGGATGCCACTCGAAGCCCCCCCACAAGATGGTAGGGCCAGCCAATGAGAAGAACACTTGCCCCAAACATCCTTGATAACCATGTCATTCATATCCTTAATTTTTGTTTCCTATAAACAGAGAATATCCGGTCTCTGATCAAGAAAACCATTCCTAGTAGACACTCTTTTATCCCTATTACGGTATTACCAAGACCTCTAATGTCCCAAGATATGATTTTTAGATCCATTAAAATCACTTTAGCACCAAACCTACTCCTACGAAAAACACCCTTACTCAACAAACCCATCTACATAACATAATTGACACTGCTCTAATTTTTTGAGCTCATTCCTTAATCTTTTGAAAACCACTTACTTAGATTCAGCATTTAATACCCCTTTCATCCTTCTCGATTCAATCAATCTAAATAATTCATGAGCTTTAGTTTCAAAACCCTCATAAGATATCCCAAGAATTTGGATTCTTCTCCTCAGCTCTTTGTCCCCAGAATTTGGATTCTTCTCCTGGAATCTGTATGTGGAATCCCCAAATTCAACTTAAAATTTCATTCTTTATGTGAAGACTGTGGTGGAATCGGGCTCCGACTATTGACAATCTTATCCATAGAGGGATGTGGATTATAAATTGGTGTTGCCTATGCGTTTCGGCAAGGGAAACTTCAGCCCATCTTATCCTTCATTGTCCTTGGGTAGGGAAGCTATGGGATTATTTCCTAGATCGTTTTGGAGTGAAGTGGGTCCACTTGGAATCGGTCCAAGGCTTGCTTGAGTGTTGGTCACATCAACATTGTAACAATTGGAGTATGAGGGGAAGTCAAATTCGGATTTTAATTCCTTCTACCCTCTCTTGGTCGATTTGGGAGGAGAGAAATATGAGATTGTTTGAAGGCACTCAAAGGCTGCATAGAAAGGTGTTGGACAATGCCCTATCAAAGATCCATCAATGGGCATTTGTATCTAAAGGGGGCAACATTCCCTTTGACTCCTAGATCTTTGATTGGGATCATTTCATATTCCATAATGATTAACTCTGTCATGCTATTGTATTCTCCCCCTTTTTCATTTGATTAATATATTTCTTTATCCTTCTCAAAAAAAGAAAAGAAAAAAATTAACTTATCAAGCACCCACTGTGAAATAACATTCTCATCTCTCCTCTTTTCACCTTCTAATAACAATCTCTCATCCGCCCTTACCCCCTGCTCGGGCGTCATACACTCATTGATCCACCCTAACCAGCAAAATCATTGATAGAATACCCTCCCCTTTAGTAACCACACCATCAACCATCATAAATTGATTCGCCATTTTCCCTACATTGGCATAAGGAATGATCACATCTTGAAACTTATCCTGGATAACATTTTTAAGTTCACTAAGCATGAATGGTTCAACATTCCTACAAAGATCCAAAGCAAATAAAAAATTTGAGAAATGGAACTGGGGGGATAGAAAAATCTGACCCGGAGAAAATGCATGATTGCGGAGCAGCTCAGCCTAATCCCTCTTTAAGCCTCATCCAGACATAAAAGGATATAAAAATATTTTCATCTCCGGACACCCCTCAAACATTGCCAAAGTACCCTTAGAGGAGCTCGCAAGCCTCGACGAAAGGGACCTTGAGATGTCCCCCTCCGCACCAATATGATGTCGCATCGTCGACCATAGCTAAGGGGAAAGGTTATTTGGAATCATCAAACCCATTGGACAGGTCTTGAATTTCATTGAATTCACAGCGCATCAATCTTTCCTCAAAATAACAAACACATCATGAAATCATGTTTGGAAGGGATGTTTGGTGTGAGACTTCTTCCCTTGAAGTTGCCTTTCCAAGTATATTCCTTTTGACACCATGAAATAAGGGGGCTCTTTCATGGATCATTTATCTTGGAATCAGGATCAGTTAGCTTGAAAATTGCAGTCAAGTTGCCCTCTCAACGATTGGGAAATGGAATCTATCTTGGTTCTCCTCTAGATTCTTGAGAAGGCTTTGATAGGGGACCTAAAGGATGACGATGTTGGCTTTAATATAGAGGCAGGAATGGGCTGCTCTCATAAAGTCTTAATCCACCTAATCAGCTCATCGTCCTGGTGTGCTCTTCTTCTTGTCCTAGCAAGATGATTTGGGTTCCCTTCATGCCATCAAAAGCTTCGTTCCTTCTTCGGTTGGTGTATAGAGGTAGGGTCCTTATGGCTACTTGGCTAGAGGTATTCCGATTCCTAATAGATGCTGTTTGTGATGTGTTAATGTGGAGATGGTGACCCATTTGTTCCTCCACTGATCGATATATATTGATGAATCCATTGCTCAGTATCTTCCTCTCTTTAAATTTTCTTCTTAGTCCGGTTTAAGAAGGCTCAGGTGATGCTGGAATCAATGGTTGGTCTCCTTGAAACTTGGAGCCAGCCTCTTGTGGAGGATCTCTCACTTAGAGGTCATATGGTGTAACGCCACCATTGTTTGTTAGGTCTTCTTATAGGAAAGGAATTCTCGGATCTTAGATGGGATTGCCACAGCTCTAGTGGGTTGTAAGCTTTGCCGGTCTTTAAGAGTATTAAATTTCATAATTGGTGCTACATTGGGATAGGATTGTATTCAACTAAGGAGTTGATGTAATTTTAGGGGCTGGCATTTCTCGGGTTTACCCTCCTTCGCTTCTTCTCTAATAATTTATCTTTATCAATAAAAAATAATTCTTTCATCCAGATTATATGGAAGAAGAGAGCAACTTCATCCATGTCAAGAGCAATCATAGTGCAAATGAGACGATACTCTTATAAATCATGATAGGATTTATGATCCATCACAACAGTTTTTGATTTTGAAAATTGATATGATGGGTTCATGACCCAAGATGTATTGGCCAATTTACTTAAAATGTGATTTGTTTCTGACTCACTCTGTTTGTGTGGTAACATATTAATCATACTTCCTATTTATTTGATAGATTGATAAGAAATGGATGGAAATTTTTGTTTCTGATTTATTGTGATTTCCAATGATTTCCTACACATTGAAGAATTTTAGAAGAGAATAAAATAATCTTATGATTCAGAATATGATTTAATTCAAAGCCATCACATTTAATGATAGGAAGTGTTCAAGTAGCATAACATCCAGTTCAACTCCATGTGCCAACTAGACCCAGCAAAAAAAAAAAAAACATAAATAAATAAATGAACCAACATTAAATATCACATCATAATCAATTCAATTATCATTTCTTTGCAGCTCAAACGTCAACATTTTTTTTTTGGGAACTAACTAGATTCCCTGAATGGTACCCAACTTTGACAAAATAAGGTTTATTCAACACACTCAATTGAAGTATCAGCAGTTGAACCAAATAGTGTCCCATCCAAACTATACAATCTTGGGATAAATCAAAATAGATTCTCTAAATTTTCAAATTTTTGTAACAGTTCCTTGCTTGGGCATGCATAATTGTACACAGTCTAGTCCGTACTACACATTATCAAGAATTTGTAAATCAAGCAAACCAAAGGAGTTACCAAAGAATCAAATACAGAGTAATTATCAGAATAATTATCCACACATCTACTTCCATAATGCTTCGACAGCCCTACATAACATAGAAACGAAATCCACCAAATCAAAACATGAACTGCAAAGAAACTATAAAAGAGCAACAAAGCAGAACTCACATATTGGTAGAGTGCAAAGGAATCGCAATAAAAGACAATATTCTTTATATCTAATGCAAGAGCGGCATTGAGACCTTCGATCAAAGCCTTCGCATCGGCGGACCGACTATTCATCCCAACACCAACCAACGGCTTCTGTATCTGCAGAATCAAATTTCCACGAGGATCGCAGATTGCTACTCCAATCGCCGACAACCTAACCTTCGACTTATTAGATCCCTCATCACTAACCAAACCCTTAAAATACAACTTGAAAGGCTGATCATTAACCGGAGCAGGATCAGAACAACCCTCTCCAAACGGCTTCTCAACGTTATCCCCATATTCTATCCAATCATCCTCAGGAATTCGAAGAATCTCTCGAGCGAATTGCTGATCGTGAACCCGACGCTTTAGGTCGTCCGAGATTCTACGCATTTCGGCTTCGCTTCGCTCGCGATCCTTTCGTTCTTGCTCAAACTTTTCCAGTTCTAAAGCTTGAAGGCTCCGGAGCGTAGAGATTTCGTCGTCGTCCTCAGTGACCAAAACTGGATTCGGTGCAGAGGCTGAAGAAGACGATGAGGAGGAAGGTTGAAGCGCCTTTGATGCAGCTAATGCTTCCTCCATCTGCAACCGAAAGGCGAAATCGAGATCGGATTCGACGTCTTTGGCCGCCATTAGTTCCCTCCGTTGCTCAGAAGCTAAAACCTGCAGTTCACTTTCGTCCATCTCTTTGTGCTCGTTTTCCTTCCTCGCTCGTGATTTTCTTGTAACTGACTAGGCGTGCCGGGGAAGGAGCCTTCCCTCCCAGTGAAATGACCTCAATAACCTCTCTCTCCTCCATGTGAAATGACCTCAGCAACCTTTTTGAGCTTTTGTTTCAAAAGTACGAGTTCAAATCATCGCCTGTCGAACTGGAGAATTATCGCGCTACAGATCCAGCACGCGAGACAAGTCGCCGGTCGCGGAAAATATTATGTACGGAAATCAGCTTTTCCTGATGTATTAGAATGGCATCAGGGGGTGGACACATCAGCATTGGGAAGTGATAAGCACTTCCAACAGTACTGATGTGTCAACCCCATGATGTCATTCTAATACATCAGGAAAACTGATTTCCTAACCTAATCCAAACCACGGTCCGTCGTGGCAAAGGGCGTTTAGGAAAATACACAGGTATCTACACCCTTTTCTAGAACCACAATAATCAGCTCCAACACTTGAGCGTCCTGCATGAACAAAAACCCTATAAACACAAAAGATAGCGTCAGTCAGTCAATGGTACTTCAACTTATCTCGTAAGTTGTTTGATCCTAACTTAAAAATAAGTTGACGCTACAATCTCTCTTATACTTATGACATATGCATAAGTAATTTTTAAATTTGCAAACCAAGAGCAAAACATAGAAACTTATAACTTCTGGAGTGCTAGAAGTCATAAGTTGCTGTAAATAGGTTTATCCAAACACTACCTAAAGAATTTATTATTTTGTTATTCACACTATTAACCATCAACACATTACACGATGTTGATGTCTAACGTATGTTTTTCACAAACGCACAAGGATCAAAGAAGGATCTTATAATAAATAAAACAGTTGTCAAAATACTCTTTGCCAGGCATTGAGTCACATGCTAGATTTTGGCCCACAGGATTGGGTTAGAATACCGTGGGTTAGGGATTGGTTTTTGAACGCTTCCCTTAACTAAGGCTCACTGCTGCATCCTGTCAAGGGCAGACACATCAGCATTGAAAAGTGATTTTCATTTTTTTGAGGGGTGCATATTCACTTTTCGGTGCTGATGTGCCCACAGCCTGACAAGGAATGGTGAGCCTTTTATATCCTCTTTGCGTGGGTCAGTATGGCATAAAGGGCCAACACACCAATGCCAAAATGTGAAAAGCATCCCCAAAAAGTCTCAGCCGAATAAATTTGTTTCTACATATTTACCCCCAATCACAGCCGGGGTTTGGTACGACTGACTGCCCCTGTGTTTCCAATTTTTGGGAGTCGCTTTTCATTTTTCAGTGTCGATGTGTTAGCCCCTTATGTCATACTGACTTAAGGTGTTCGTAACTAATGCTTTGAAGATTTCTTTAAACGGAAATGGTTATTTCTTATTTCCTTGCTTTATAAAAATCGGAAAAGATTAGGTGTGGCAATCAGCTTTTCCTGATGTATTAGAATGGCATCAGGGGGTGGACACATCAGCATTGAAAAGTGATAAGCACCCCCAAAAAGTGTAACTCACTTTTTGGCACTGATGTGTCTGGTGTATTAGACATTATAATACATCAGGAACAACTGATTTCCATACTTAACCCCAGTGGGGGCTTTTTCGTGGTTACAAAACCAAAAGGATGTTATGCTCTGTCCAGGATGTACCTTCACCCCCACACGGGGGATGTCATGGCATTATAATATTACTGACAAAATAAATGTTCTGTCCAAGATGATGTACAGGACACCAGGGAAATTCATGTGGAATAAAATAGGTTGAGAGTTAAGATGAAATTTCAAATTCTTATTCATTTTATTCTATATGATGTCCTTTAGTGTTCTGGACAGGACATTTGCTCCCTATAACTTATTTCCTGTAATTTTTTTAAGTGAAAAAGAGAGAATTCATGAGAAGATGGGAGTATGGGCATCATGTCCTACTCTTTCATAATTCGTCCAAATGCATTTCTGAATTTTTTCTTTTTTTTTTTTAAAGCTTACTACACATGTATTAGGTGATGAGCTATGACTATCACAGCTTGTGTTGCAGCACAAGATTGTATCCGCCTCTCTTAAAGAACACTAACCTCTGTTGGTTAGTGCCCCGCTAAAAAAAAAAAGTGTAAATCGTTTTTTTTGTGCAAATGTGTCCACTCCTTGACACCAAACGGAGGTTGGCATTTTTAAGGGAAACAGACATAATCCTTCCTTGTGTTGCAGTAATGTTGTTCATTCCATGGACTGATATGTGGTGTGTATAGGTTTAAGAAAAGGGAGCAAATTTCCTATCCATAATGGTGTCCAGGGCACAAGGTGACTTCATTTGGAATAAAATGGATGGAAATTTGAAATTGCATCTAACCCCTACCCATTTTATTCCATGTGAAGTCACCTGGTGTCTTGAACACCATCCTAAACACCAAATCCTGGATAGAACATTTATTTCATAAAAAGAAATTAGAAAGGAGCTCAATCTAAAGAAGACACCAAAAAATGCACTAAATTCAAATAAACAGAACATTGTCAATCTTTAGATTGTAGATATATAACACTAGGCAGCACAAGCTACAGCCAGTCCCCGTGGCTGGCAGGGTTCACATCACCTGCGACGACCCTCTTTGTGAGACGTCGTGAGACAAGACACATCGTGGGTATCATTTCACTT
>JAOXJP010054521.1:0-15886 GCA_025762735.1 Platanus orientalis | reverse complement strand
TTGTAAAAAACAATTTTTATCAACTAAGCTATATACTATTGATAATTTTAAAAAAAATTAGTATATTATATATAATACATATATATTATGTATATAAAAGTTCGGGCCGAGGTAAGCCCAAACCTGGCCCTCAATAAAAGTCCGGGCCTCGAGCCCTTGATGGGCCTAGCTCGGGCCGGGCTTTTTCGGGCCAATTTGAGGGCCGGGCTCATGCCCACCCCTACTTTTATGTCTCGGCTCACCATGAGGCGTCGCAGGGAATATGGAGGTGAGCAGTAAAAATTGCTCCCGTATAAATCTGGTTCCTTATCCGATTTTCTTTCTTTCTTTATTTTTTAATTTTTAACTTTCTCCATTTTCCACGTGGAAACCACCTTGAACGTCTTTCGGTCGAACGGCTCTCTTCTTCCCCGAGACGTCTTATCCCACCTCCCGCCTCTACAGCCAAATCCCTCTCTCTTCCTCTTTCGTCTTCCACAAGATCTCTTATTTTTTGGTAACTTTCTTCCACAAGATCTCTCTTTTATTTTTTTTCTCTTTTATTTTTTTTCTTGTAACTTTCTTCCACAAGATCTCTCAGAAAAGAAAACAGAGAGAATCTAAAGGATTCACAAAGCAAGAAAAACTTATGTTGACGATCATCTGATGTTCGACATGGAAGCGTTTGGGCCTAGAGCACGTCCTTCCATCAGGTTTTTTTTCATGCGATTTAGATCCCAAAACAGCCTTTTTTTTTTAATTCTCTTTTATTATAACTGATGGTATCGTTAATTCTCTTTTATTATAACTGATGGTATCGTTGATTATTGATGGGTTTCGTATATTATAGAGAACGATAAGCATGATGGGTTGTTTTGGTACTATATGATTTTTATTCCCACTTTGATAATGAGGATTGGGGCTTGAGTTTTAATTTTTAATGATAATTCCCATGTGTTGTCTGAAATGTTTTTGTTATTTAACTTCTAAGTGGATTGATCTTTCAATTTCTGTATTAGGATTATGCCCTTTTTCTAATCAATTTTATGCTTGTCTATATCATAAAGAAATTGCGTGGTTTTGGTGATTACTACTTAGAAGATGTGGATGATACGAGTTCTGTTGGTTTAGGCTAGAAAGTAGGAAGTCTGGTAGGTAGTGATGAATATGTGAGAGTCCAATAAGGCTATTGGCCATGTCATGTATAGGCGTCATGCTTAGTTCCTAGAAGGATGTTGTGTGATAGTTGTTGTGTTAGTTTTCAGAGTTAATGTGAGAGGTCTGTCCGTGAGTTTAGGATTCTGTTATGGGAGGTTTTGGTCATGGATTGTACCTTTAAAAATACAGAATTATCTAATGAAGTGTGTGTGAAATTTCAACCCAACAGTTGTTGAGGTTGGAGGTAGGTTCTCCATCGAAGAATAACCCATCTCTTCCTAGATCTGTCAAAATTCTTAGAAGAGGAAAGAACCAACAATAAAGGTCGTATCAGTCTGTATCAGAGCCAAACATGGTTGATCCAAGAATCAACAAAATTGAAACTGAAGTGGAAGCACTCTTGGGAGAATCGAGCAAACATGGGTGTCTCTTGAAGGACTTTCAGCAAATGTTTGATGCTCTAAATGCCAAATTTTACCACATTTTACCAGCCGTTCACACTTCATTCCAAGGAGTGTGCAGAAATATTAGTTCGTCGTGGTTGGGGGAACCTTTGGGCTCGATTTTACAACGAATTGTCAAGCTTGATTTTCCTAAGTTCTATGGGGAAGTTCCAACTGGTTGGCTTTGTCGAGCAAATCAAATTTTGAATTTCATATACTCCTGCTTACCAATGGTTGCTGTTAGCCTCCTTCCATCTTGAAGTGACGCCTTAATGTGTTAGCACTGGTATAAGAAGACAATTCTAAACATGATTTGGGAGAACATTACCCTGGCTTTGTACATCAGGTTTGGTCCCACTCAATATGAAGATTTCTTTGTGGATTTAACAAAGTTGAGGCAAACCACCATTGTCCACGAATATCAGACATGGTTCGAGCGATTGGTTAGTTGTTGTGAAGGCCTCACTTAATCACAACAAGTAAGTTGTTTTGGGAGTGGACTCAAGAAAGAAATCAGAGATGTACAAATGTTCAATCCTTAGTCCATGGCTGTAGCAACTGGACTAGCATGATTTCAAGAAATAAGTTGCTGAACCTTAGGTGTTCAACCAAAATGGAGGAAAGAAAAGGGTCAACAAGTGCTGGTTCTGGTTTTGCAAAACATGTTTTGCCACCTATTAAAAGGCTCTTACCATTAGAAATCAAAGAAAGAAGAGATAAGGGGATTTGCTATAATTGCGATGAGAAGTTTGCCCATGGGCATCAATGCAAAGCTAAGAAGTTGTTCCTAATGAAGGGGTCGTGGCCTGACCTTGAGGATGAAGGTTCCATCTGAATATGGAAGTAGAACAACTTGACACATTTCAAGAGGCCAGTCCTGAGATTTCTCTACATGCAATTTTTGGAGCACATGACTCTCATACCATGCATGTTCGTGGAGTATTAAGTCACTATCCAGTCACCATCTTAATGATACGGGCAAGACTCATAACCTTGTTGTCATCAAGGAGGCTAGGATACCTATTGAACAAGATAAACCCTTCTAGCTTATGGTCGCTAATGGGAGATAGAATTTGCACTGATTTCTATCTATGACCCTTATGTGGATGCGACCTAGTTCTTCTTGGAACACCAATGACTATGCACCCTAGGGCTGGTTTGTTGGGATTTTGTATGAATGGACATGAAGTATCAAAATGCAGGGAGTGAACATTAACTATAAGGGATGTCATCATCAACAGTCACATTCATGGAAGGAAGTAAATGTGAAAAGGTGGTTGCGAAAGGAGAAAGGGGGATGGTGTTGCAATCATACTCTATACAGTGTGTAGAACCACCTAAACGTGAAAGTCAACAACTACATTCTCTATTATCAACTTTTTTAGATGTGTTTAGTGAACCCACTGGCCTACCACCTGTGCGAAGTCATGATCATAGAATCACAGTACCAGAAGGGTCACACCTCATCTGTGTGCGTCCTTACCATTACCTGTACTACTATGGGTGTCAACAGTCTGAGTTGACTTGAGCTTTGCCTAGCTCAGCTCGGGCTTGTCACATGAAGGCCAAGCTTAGGCTTAGCTCAAGCTCGTGACAAGCCCGAGCTACTGAGCTCAGGCTCGACTCGAGCTCGTGAAGGTAGGCTTAGCTTGGCTTGAATCGCCAAAAAAAAAAAAGCACATTAGCCTAATTTGTTAGATTTGAGCATTACTATTGTCACAATATATAATATTATTATAAAATTATTAACCAAACCAAGCTTTTAACGACCCAAGCTTTTAGCAAGTTGAGCTTAGTAAAGCTTGGCTCAAGCTCACTTAGGATACAAGCTTATATCAAAGCTCAATCTCGGCTCATCGAACTTAAAACAAGGCTCAAGCTCGGCTCGGCCCATTGAAAGCCTTACGTATTACCAAAAGAATGAGATAGAGCGCATTGTGAAGGAAATGTTAGAGTTGGGTATCATCAGACCAAGTCAAAGTCCTTATTTGTCACCTGTTATTATGGTATGAAAGCATGATGGGAGTTGGAGACTATGTGTTGACTGTCAAACTCTCAACAAGGAGACTGAAAGATAATTTTCCAATCCCTATTATTGACGAATTAAGTGGGGTTAGATTTTTCTGTAAGCTTGATTGAGGGTCTAGGTACCATCAAATAAGGGTACACCTTGAAGACATTCCTAAGACTGGTTTTACGTCACATGATGGTCATTATGAATTTTTAGTGATGCTTTTTTGGGCTCACTAATGCTCCATCCACATTCCAAAGCTTGATGAATGATATCCTTTGAGATCATTTGAGAAAGTTCGTTCTTGTCTTTTTTGACAATATATTGGTGTATGGTAAGACTTGGGAATCTCATATGGAGCACCATAGTACTTGAAACCTTAAGGTTGCACAGACTTTATGTTAAGTTCTCCAAATGTCAAATTCGTATGGAAGAGTTGGAATACGGCCATATTGCTACTTAAAATGGGGTTGCAACGGATCCTAAAAACATTGCGTCTATGGTGAATTGACCTAAACCAACCACACTAAAAGGGCTTAGCAGATTTCTGGGGTTAACCGGTTATTACAAAAAATTTATTTGTAATTATGGAAAAATTGCTGCCCACTCACTACCTTTTTAGAAAAATGTTGTTGTATAGAATTCCGAGGCTGAAACAACTTTTGATACTCTTAAGCAAGTCATGACTCGATATCATATTTTGAAATTACCTTATTTCAACAAACTTCTTCTTATAGATTGTGATGCTTCAGGGAATGGAATCAATGGAGTCCTTATGCTACAAGGGAAACCGAATTGCATTCATGAGTCAAGCATTGAAGGGAAAGAACTTATTGATGTCCACATATAAAAAGGAGCTGCTAGCAATCATCTTGGCTGTAAATAAATAGAGACCATATCTGCTCGGTAGAATAAGTGGAGACCATATCTACTTGATAGAAGATTCATCATTAAAACTAATCAAAGGAGCTTGAGACACTTATTAGAACAAAGGATGACAACTCCAGCTCAGCAACGTTGGCTTTCTAAGCATATGGGGTATGATTGTGTTGTGGAGTACATGCGGGGACGTGAAAACAGAGCAACAAATGCTCTTTCAAGGAAAGATGAGCTTGCTTTACAAGCCATAACAAAAGCTATTCCATGTTGGCTCTAGGACGTGCAAAAAGAGCACTCACAAATCCAAGCATTCAAGTTAAGATTCAACTATGGCATGATAGAAAGCTTGATTCTTGTTATGATATACGAGATAACTTGGTCTTCTATGAGGGATGACTCCTAGTAGCAGCCACTTCTCCTCTACGCACTTCCATTCTTAAAGAATGCCATGAAATTCCTAGTGGTGGTCACTTTGGGTATCATAAGACACCCCAACAAGTTGTAACAGATTTTGTGTGGCTTGGCATGCATCCCTACATCAAGCAATATATACGAGAATGTGATCCATGCCAATTGAACAAAACAGAAAATTTGTCATCGTATTTGGATGGATATCTTCATGGAATTCATTGAAGGATTGTTGCCATCACATGGAAAGTATGTAATATTTGTGGTGATGGATAGGCTATCCAAGTATGCTGATTTCTTTACCATCTCACATCCTTATACTGCAGTTGTGGTAGCCCAACACTTTATTGAACATGTGTTCAAGGTGCATGGAATGCCTTCATTCATTGTAAGCAAAAAGGTTCCAACATGCACAAGTTTGTTTTGGAAGGAACTTTTTCAACTCCAAGGTACACATCTAAACATGAGTTTCGCTTATCATCCGCAAACGGATGGGCAGACAGAGCTCATTAATAGGTGTTTAGAAAGCTACCTAAGATGCTTCACCAAAGATCTGCCAAAATCTTGGGTGTGCTTGCTGCCATGGACTGAGTGGTGGTATACACACATAACACTCAACCATTCACCTCACACTTCATTTGAAGCTGTTTATGGAATCCCCCCACCCAAACTCCTCTCCTATGTATCATATATGACAAAAGTAAATGCTGTTGAGGAAAAATTGTGCAATAGGGACCAAATTTTATCACCTCTTATGACCTGTTGAATGCAGCTCTAGAAAGAATGAAAAAACAGGCCGACAAGCATAGGTTAGAGAGGGAGTTTTCCACGGGAGATAAGGCTTATTTGAGACTTCAGCCATATAGGCAAGTTTCAGTAGCTATGAGGTGCAATCAAAAGCTTGCCCCATATTACTACAAACCATTTCAGATTATGGAGCGCATTGGTCTAATGGCCTATTGGCTACAACTACCTACTGGCTTGTGTTTGTGTCTCATATTCCATGTGTTAAACTTGAAGCCTAAAGTAGGAGACAATGTGGTATCCACATGTTACCAAAACCTTGACTTTCTAAAACTAAGGGTACCAAAAACCACCCTCTACTAAGAGCTGTCAACCAACCATTTGTGAGACCCACATGTTGTCTTTAAGATTTTCTGACTCTATTTTTGTCACTTACTGATGTCTTATTAGTATTTTGGTTATAACTTTTGCAAATCACATTGGATTTGCGAAATCTTGGGCTCGTTGAAAAGGTAACTGAATAACGTCTCTAATGACACCAAAATAAGTCAAAAGGAAATTTTGACCTTAGAAAACTTGGGTTAAAAGTAAATGACAGGATTACAACTCACAATAAAAAAAACAAAAAACAAAAACAAAACTACCCATGGCAATATTGGCCTTATTATATTTGAATAATCCTATCCTTAAAAAAACACTAAATAACCCACATAAAATACACATCTTGAATCTTGCTAGTCTCATTATGTTGTCTGCATCACATCCCTTAAGAGAGGACTTTCTAGAGGTCTTTAGTTTGGCGCTTCTTTGAGAAGGGTTTGTGCTTAAGCATGTAGAGATCTTTGGATGGTGTTTTTTGAAATTTGCAACTTAGGAAACCCTTGAATGACTAGGAAGTGGTGTCGGTCATTGTATCTCATGCCTTGAGTGGGCTTATTTGCAGAGGCAGTAGGATGATGACATTAGAGTTTGGGCTTTTGATCATAGGGGGATCTTCTTGCTAAAGTCTTGTTATTTATTACTGTTGACCCAAGATTCCAAGTGAATCCCTGTCAAACTGATTTGGAAGTCCAAGCTAACTTCTAAAGCTGGTTTCTTTCTTTTGTTAGTGTATTGGAGCCAAGTGCTGACTGTGTACAACTTGATGGCGCAAGGCTTTCACATGGCTAATAGGTACATCATGTGCTTCAAATGGGCTGAGACAATGAGCAATCTATTACTTTATTGCTTGTTTTCCTCGATTTGGGATTTTTTTTCTTTAGATTATGCAGATTGTGAGGAGGGGTGGCAATTCGTGTTGTTGGGTCAGGTTTGTGTCGAGATAATGGTATATGACTATATGGATCAAACCGACCTGACCTAACCCATTTATTAATTGTGTCAAAACGGGTCAACCTGTTTTGAGTCGAAACACATTTACAATCAACCCTAACTTGCTTATTTCATGTTGGGTTCATGTCAGGTTCTTGGGTGATGTGGTAATTTTTGTTGGCAGGTTAAATTTGTGTCATGTCAAGTTAAAGGGTATACGACTATATAGGTCAACCGAAATAATGTGGCCAACTCTTTAATGGATTAAGAAGTACAAGCCTTTATAGAAGCCCAAGATCAAAAGCATGGGAACAAGAGAGAAGACATGATGCTGTCTACAGTTTTTAGGCTTTATTTTAATATTTTCTTTATGTTTTAGAAGGGTTTTAGTAGTGAATTTAATGTAATAAGGTCATTAGAGCCAAGTTAGAAAATTGGTAAAAAGCTAGAATTAGTTTAGAAGAAGTTAATGAGTATTTTTATATTTTGCAGAATTTTTAAAGATTTTTTATGGGTTTTTTTTGGGCTAACTATATAATGGAGGGGTATTTTGGTCAATATTGGTCAAATTTCGTTATTTATTTATTTATTATAAATAAGTCATAAAAACCTTTTGTACGACTAGTTGAAGAAAAATTATGAATTGAAGTTGTTTTTGAAACCCATGGCTGGTTATCTCCTCTAACTCTTACGGTTAGGTGAGTTATTTATCTTTTTCTTATTCCTTCTTCTTTACCTCTCTTCTTTAATCTCTTCTCTCCTATGTTTCTGTATTCTTGAATATTCTTTAAAGATTTATGCAGAAAATTCTTTATTATTTCTTTTAATCTTCTTTTCCTACTTTCTTATTCTTTTTTTGGTTCTTGATTTCATATTTCTTCTAGTTCGCTTGATTTCTATATGATGTTTGTAGCTTATTCCTAATTATTGTGGGATCCTTCTAAAAAAGGGTATCCTGCATCACCAAACCTAGTCCATTTATTAACCGTGTCAAAGTGGGTCAACTCGCCTTGACCTGAAACACGTTTACACTCAACCCTAACCTGCTAATTTCGTGTTGGGTTTGTGTCCGGTTTATGGGTTGTGTCAAACATTGTCACCCATAATTGTGGGTGATGCCTTTTTCCATGGAAATTCTACTTGATATGTGGAGTCTAGAGAGGCTGGATGACCTATTGGCGAGAGGCAAAATCATGTGGTTCAAGGCTCCTGTGATTGTATCTTAGGCATAGTGCCCAAATCTTTGAAGATGCTCCAGTGGATCTTTGTAGATTGCTAGATATGACTATCCCTGCTGTACTTATGCCTATCCCATCTCCCGGATTCCAAGAATATAAAATATTTTGATTGGATCTTAGATTGGGATGCATTTCTTGTGCCACCTTTTCTGGTGTTATCCCCCTTATATATATATATATATGCCTTATATTCTCCACTGCCCACTTCTCTATCCATTTCCTTTTTCTTTCCTTTTTTCTC
This sequence comes from Platanus orientalis, assembly GCA_025762735.1. NCBI lineage: Eukaryota > Viridiplantae > Streptophyta > Magnoliopsida > Proteales > Platanaceae > Platanus > Platanus orientalis. Next base: position 7,474 of record JAOXJP010054521.1, on the reverse strand, counting down.
TACCTAATTTCAATTGTTTTTTTTTTCTTCTTTTTCTATCCTCCCCTTCTACATTATTTAAAACTTTCATCTTAATCTCTATATTCTTCTCTTTCTCGTCCCATAGGTGTACACATTAGGGTTGTCGATGAACCAAGCTAGCTCGACTAGTCATGAGCTGAGCTTGGGCCTTGTTTGAAGCTCGTAGAGCTGAACCTGAGCTTTTATTTGAGCTTGTTTATTAAGTGAGCCTGAGCCAACCTACAATAAGCTTGGCTCGTCAGGGTGGATATATATATACTTTTTTTATTACATTTATAGAGCTCATTTTTTCTTATTTAAAATTAATATTTCCAACATGGGAGACAAAATATCTAGTCCTTTTGTCAGGGACTGGTGCCTATATCTTCTTTTAAAAAATAAATAAAGTACCTACAGCACGAAAGGCTTAAACTAGCTTATACATATCTTTCTTTTGACCAATATCAGATGGTCTTATTCTTTCAAAAGTGTCAGCAGCCTTGTTGTGCCAAAGTGAACTCATTTCTTATATTTAATAAAAAATTATTTATGCAAACCCAAAGCCTTACCCTAATTCTAACCTTTTGTCTACCATTTTAATCTTCATTTATTTTTCATCTCTCACAGTGATGTTCCTGCCCCCATTTCTCACGGCTAAATTCCTTCATCCTCTCTGGCAATCAAAGTGTCCCCACTCGCATCAGTGTGCTTCTCTACTCTCACCGGTAAGGCTTTACCTCTCTCTCTCTCTCTCTACACAAAACTTTTCATTGCTCAGATTTTTCTCTTTAGAAATAGCAGCTAGAAAATTACTCAAGAACAGAGAAGAAAATGGAAAATTGTATTAGACATATATCATTGACAGCATGGGGTTTGAAGGGTTCTTTAGTTTTATAGAAAGTGTTGTACATAGAAAAATAGGTTCTTGGAGTTATATACATGCTCTCTTATATGCATATGTATCTCTCTCTTCATTTCCCCTTTTTTTTTGTGAAATTTAACAACATTTTAGAAAAACTAATTTGTGTGAAGCTCTTAACTCATCATCTGAAAATAAAAAAGCTTTAGAAATAATGGGATGAAGTGTTACAAAGTAGAGAAGATGTTGGTGAGCAGAGCTGAACTTTAGTGGAGCCTGCGCTTAGCATGTCAGGCTTGTGACAAGCCTGAGCCAACTCCTTATGTGATGAACCTGAGCTGAGCTGGCAAGCTTAACTCACTCGACCTGTTGACACCTTTGCTCACATGATTTGAGAATCTCTTTGGTTTCCTTGAGTTGTGCAGATATGCTCATTCATTCTCTCTTTCTCTCAGATTGCCAATTAGAATCTGAAATAAGCTTGTTATATTTGCTTTCATGATGCTGCTACTTAGTCACAATTTGCACATGGCAGATATATGTTGATTTTATGACGGTACTAGAAACATCCCCTTACAAACGGGAGACCTACTTTTGTCTTGGATTATGGTTTGTTGGCATTTTATATTGGGTTCTCTTCTGTGGCATGAAATTCCATGTGTGACCTATCCAATAGGGGTAAAATTATTGGCCCGACTTGCTATAACCTTTTTGGTTCTCTGTATTCATGTTCACGCTCTAACCCTATTAATAATTGGGTCAGGTTTGGCTGGGCATTTCTTAGCCTGAATTTGACTTGATAGACCACAAACCTAGACGCTCAGATTTTTTTAAATACTAAGGCAGCAAACTCTCCTTGTATTTTATGGCTTGAGTTGGTATTTTCAACTCGCTTGACAATTAGGGTTTAGGTTGAGCAATTTCAACCTGCCCCCAGAATTGACCCAATAAGAATCCATTTTGCCCCTACTCTCAAATTATCTGTTCAGAGACCCATTCAATGGCTGCCCCAAACAAATGATAGCTGTTAAAATTTGCTTATATTCTATTCTGATTTGTTTACCTGAATCTTCTGCTGGGGGTTCTTCGAGTCTGGAAACGCTTCACCCAATTTAGGGAGCTTTAACTGCAATTTACATATTTGCTTCCCATAGGTTGGTTGCATATGGAAACTATCTCAACACTAATTAACTTACCTCAAGAATAGAATTACTTTCATGGGCTACACATGTATTCTAGTAGATTTCTACCATAGTTGCTGTCACGGGTCTAACACTTAGAAATTTTTTTTCTGCAGCGTTACTACTCCGTGCCGGCACTAAGTTGCTCACTTAGTCAGCTTTCCCGCTTGTCTCTAGCCTGATGCTCACTATGTATACACAGTACTGCACACTATGGCCTGGAATAGCCTACCGGCTTGCTAGCCTGACACCCACCATTACACACACAGATAACATATTTAACCCACACAGCACACACATATCAAAGGGCATAGTCCAAGTTTATTCCTTCACACATTAGGGACTTGTCTCACACCCCTTGCTTGCCCCAAAGATAAGGGTGGCCGGCCATATTAAGGCCAGCAACTACAACTTCCCTCAGATGGTTCGTAGGCCACCTGTTACAAGCAAAATTGCTCCCAGGTTTGGTTGAGACATTCTGTCGAACACCTGGCAGGCATGGCTCCAGGCCTGCGCCCAGCCATGCAACTGCCCCAACCGCCTGCCCACATGTTGACTCCCAGCTGTGCCACATGTGTCTCAACCTGTGTGTCACTTCCTTGGACTGCCAACACCGTCAGGGGTTGCCTCCTAGCCAACCCAACTGCCTCCCGTGCCTGGCTTGGGTGCCACACCCATGCACAACCGTCAGCATGCATAACTGCCCAGTGGCCTGGCTGCTACGCACCCACACCTGTCCCCCCGTGCGTGCGCCCACGCTCGTGTGCTCACGTGCCCGTGCACCTGCATGCCGCCCAGTTTTCCAGTGCGCGCCAATGCCCCGCTTCCCACGCGCGCCTGTATGCTGTGCGCTGCTGCTGTGCCGCGCACCTCTGATGCCAGCACCCATGCTGATGGTGCCAGTCCCTCCAGCCTGCCTGTGAGCATCTCTTGAGTGCCTCCATTGCTAAGGCAGCCTGCCTGTGGGCCTGGGATTGTTGCTAATGCCTTCTTGCGTGTTAGTGACTGACCAGGTTGCCTGGGCCACCTGCCCATGCGCAGCCTGGTGTTGTGCTTTGGCTTATCATGCCCTTAGCTGTCTGGGCCACTGCCCATGCACAGCCCATGCTGCCCTCCTTGCTGCATGCATTACCACTGCCTGGGCCACCCTGCCCATGTGCAGTCTGGCTGTCTGGGCCACTGCCCATGCACAGCCCCTTGTGCCTTGGTCTTCCATCAGACCTTGTCTTGGTCTCTTACAGACCCTGCCCTTGCCCATAGTTGTTGCTGACCTTATGCCCTCATGTGGCCAGTAACCTGGGCCAAGGTGCTAAGGTGCTAACAGTTGCAGTTTACCTGCCCCTAATCTTTGAAGTCTCTCTTGGCTTTGGCTGTAGTCAAAGCAATCTTTGTTTGAAGAATGTAAGATTTCATTTTGCTTCTTTTCGTCTGTCAAATGATGCTTAGCATTTGAACTTACCTGCTTCTACTGATATCTTCTCTATGAGAACTTCCCTACAACCAGATCTAGCATTTGTTCAAAACATACCAAATTGGATGGTTGGACTATTGGTATTCAATCATTTTGTTTCCACTGTATGTACTGTGTACAACAGAGTTGGGAGTACTAATGAAATAATCAACAATATATTAGATGCTTCAGCTTTTTATGGATTTCTCTCTTACCTAGGGGTAACAATGTACTCTTCCATTCTCTTCCTCTCATTAATTAGGTTACTCTTCTCTTTTACCAAAGTGAAATTCCATTCCCCTCTTGTCAATTAAGAAACTCCACACTCCCTCTATCCTACCATCCCCTCAACTAAACCCTGCCCATGTCTACATGAGTTCATTTGCTAGTTAGATTAGAAACCAATAACCTCCAATGGAACACATTTACCTGTGAAAAAAGAAAAAAAATAATAATGCTTTTATTACTCTCTCGAAACTCATTCATATACATCAAATCCAAACATTACATCATAGTAGCCCCCTAACCCACAACTATGCTATGGCCAAATATGTGTTTGGATTCATCGCTAGCAAGAAATAGAACTGCCTCTGCTATATCTTGTGGCCTTACAATGCCTTGTTGCTGTACATTTGATGAAGAGACACAGTTGGCCCTAATCCCATGCCTATGCAGCTCACCTGCTATGTTCTGCGTCAGCCCAACGATGGCGTGCCTGATTCCTCCCATCACCCCACCCACTTCAGTTGTGGAGATGATACTACCATTACCATTAAGCATCATGGCATGTGTGGCATGTTTCATTCCAAGCACGGCCCCGCAAACATCGACATCCATTACCCTGTCGAATTCAAATGCATCATAAGAGGTGATGTTCTCGTTCCTCTGCTGATTTCTGCAGACCCCACCAGCGCTGCAGAAGATATCAAGCCGGCCCCATTGTGCAACTGCAGAATTTCTTAGGCTTCTTATTTCTTCATCTATGCTGACATCGCAGTGTATGAAGGTTACAGCTGGTCCTAAGGACTCAGCAAGCACAATGCCTGCTAAATCAATGTCAGCCGCGATGACCGTGGCCCCATGTCTAGCAAAAAGCCTTACTGTTGCTCTTCCGATCCCCCTGGCACCACCCGTAACAACTGCAATTTTATCCTCCAGCCTATATGTTTCAGAGCAAATATCAGTAAGGCAATTATGGAGTAACTGGGGTGTTCTATGCAATAAAATATAATGTGAATAATTCTGCACAACTGCGTTGTCATATAAATACAAAATCAGGTTTCAACTGGAAAAAAAAATGCAGAATCAGGATTTATCTGTTTTCTTTAACTTAATTGTTTTTATTTTCAACCATATGCAAAGCTTAAAACCACAGAAAGAGACCCAACAATTTAATTTTTTTATTTACAACCATATGCAAAGCTTAAAACTACAGAAAGGGACCCAACAATTTCAGTAACTGCAGATATTGTGAAGGGGTTGGAGTGCTAACTTGAAGGCAATAGCTTCCAAATCTGGAGGACAAGGAGGATTGTGGGCACAACTGTCTTTCTTAGAAATGGTAAAAAATGGTGGAATAAAGAAAGTTAGGACATATTTACCAAAATAAAAAGGAAGGTTAGGACTTATCAATAAACGAGTATTGTTCTTCATCTATGAGAAAGAAAGCTTGTTTGATATCTTTAAGATAATGTTAAATTATTGGATCTTTAATGCCCATCTCACCGAGTTTTTTGCCAAATTTAGCCTAAGAATAAGAGACGTTATCAAATGACATACAAAAATACAAAACAATTAGAGGTTTCATGATAGAGCTTTTTCTGTAAAAAAAAAAAAAAAAAATTGTGAACGCAAGGGATAGAAAGAAAACCTCTTAGAAGAAGGCCCAATGTTCAAGAATTTGCTTTTCTGACATCTTCTTTTCCTTCCCTGCCACCTCATTTTGTCATTGTGGTTTTCTTCTGTCTTAAATCGTTCAAGTAATCTAAAATTGAAGAAAAGTCATCAGGTAAAGGTCAAGAATATTTTTTTTAAAAATTTACAAGTTAGAGAAAAAGAAGAAACCTTTCTTGTATGTACACAGAGACATTTCGATCAGGAAAAGGAGGGAGTGACAACGTGAAGAAGGAAAAGTGGAAAGATGAAAGGATTTTTAAATATTTATAAATAAAAACAATCATACCGTTATTTCAGTTAGTTAAGAGTCTGGGAGATAGATTCGATGTGGGCTCCTTCTTGGGGTTTGCATTACCAATGGGTGCTATAGTAAATACACATTGAATCTGTATTTTTGTATTTACTAAAGTACTCTCTTTACTTTAAGAGCTGCTACACCCAAAACAATATATTCCTTCGTATTCCTACACACAAAAGGTGAAGTGTATAGGGTTAAAACTGTAAAAACAGTATTCAAAAAAAAAAGGTACCTATACAATGGGGTTGGTTAAAACCTTTAAAAAAAGTGTTAGAATGAACATTTGTTCCCTGATTAAGGGGGTGTTTGGTTCAAATTCTAGGCCTAGAATCAGGATTCTAATTTTGATACTCAAAATCAGATTTTAGAAATCCAAAATCAAAATCAAGAATCCCGTTTGGGGGTTTTGATTTTGACAACTGATTTTAGTGTGGTAGAAAAAGAAGAAGAAGAAGTAGAAGAAGGGGGGAAATGTGAGATGAGAAAGAAGAATTAGGATGAGAGAGACATAGGTGTGGGCTGCATGTGGTGGCTGGGAGAGAAGAAGTGGTGGTGGTGGCTACAGGGGGTGGTCGTGGTAGCTGGAGGCGGTGGTCAAGGTGGCTGCAAGCAGGGCATGTGGCTGTGGGTGGTGGCTACAAGCGGTGGTGTTGGTGGCTGCTGGTGGTGCTGCTAGTGGTGGTGGTGGCTACAGGCGATGGTCATGGTGGCTGTAGGGCAGTGGTGCTGGTGGCTATTGGTGGTGTAGGCGGTGGTGCTGGTGGCTGCCAGTACCCTGTGAGAGAAGAAGAAAAAGAGGAAGAAGTGAGATGAGAGAGAGAGTAGAGACGAAGAAGCAGAAGAAGTGAGATAAGAGAGTAAAGAAGAAGAAGAGGAAGAAGAGGAGAAGCAACGCACGTCAAGAATCAGAATCAAGAATCGGTCTTTAAGCCGATTCTGATTTTGAGTCGATTCTGATTTTATTTTGTCAAAATCGACAGCCAAAATCTGAACCAAACGTCAAACGCATCCCCTGAATTGATTCTAGGCCAGAATCGACGCTTAGAATCTGAAACAAACACCCCCTAAGTTTGAACCAATTAGACTAGGGTTAACCAACGAACACCAGGGTTAACCAGGATAGATCAGGGTTTACTAGACTTAACAAGAGTTGACTAAAATAGACCAGACTTGTCTGAGTTAACAAAAGGTTAACCAGTTTGATCCATATTAACAAGATTTGACTTGTTTTGACTAGACCAAACGAGATACACTGTTGTCCATAATTTGATTGTAAGACAATAAAAGTAGTGGGAACTAAAAGATTTAATATTCTTTTCAAGTTGCAAAACTAATGTCCATGTGAACAACAAGAAATGTGATTGTTTACATTTGATGTACAATGTGATTATTCACATTTTATCTGTAATGTAATTGTTTACTTTTCCCGTACAATGTGATTGTTGGAATGGAATGATATGTTGACCGGTTTGACTAAAACAAACTAGCGATAACTTAGATTGATCAAGAGTTGATCAAAGTTGAATAGTTTGACCAAACTTAACAAAAATTGATCAAGTTTAACTACATTAGATTAAGGTTGACTTAATGAACTAAGTATTAATTAGGTAAGATCTAGATTAACCCAGGGCTCACTAGATATGATCTAGGTAAACCCAAATAATCTATAGTTGACCAAATTAGATTAAGGTTGACCTAAAGAATCAGGAGTTAATTAGATCATACCTAATTCAATATAATTGAATCAAATAAAATTTAGTTTGACTAAAAATCGATTTAGTAGAACACTT
>JAOXJP010054510.1:0-15886 GCA_025762735.1 Platanus orientalis | reverse complement strand
CTACTTTGCTACACCCTGCACTTGGGGTTATTATGCTCTGAGTAGTGTGCTCTTTGGAGTGCATTATTCAGAATGTAGCAAGCCCCATACTATCTCAATCATCACCAAAAGAAGTCACTAACCTTTGCAGATTAATATCAAACTCAACAAACCGTCTGATACACATTGCTACCAATAAATAACCAAATACACCATACAACAATGGCCATACACCAAGTCACCTTACAATGCCTTCGAGCATAATAAACGGCCACAAAAAAACTATTGTAATCAAGGTTTAAAGTTTCGGTCCCCTTGGAAACAAAAACGTATCGGGTTCGGTGGATACCTATTGGAAACCATGAAAAAATTACAGAAACAATGGAAAGTTTAGAAAAACGTCGGAATTTTTTTTATAAAACTTCAAGATATGATAGAATAAATAATAATACACCTTTAGGAATCGTTACATATGCAAAATGCCATCAATGATGGTTGTGGAAACCAATAACCTCATGGCATACGCTATGGCCTATGGAAATCTTGGAATTTTAAATGAAACTTTAAGAAATGTTATAATAAGCTCATTATACACCTAGGCACCATTAAACACGTGTGTATCAATTGTTGGAAAATAGTTAGAAACCGACACCCTCGAGACATGCTATTGCACATATCTAGAAGTTTACGTGTTGGAGATTAGTAAAAACACTACGCACTAAAGCCATGAACAAATTAGAAGATAATAAATACGCATCTATGACACAAATTCATACCCCGACAATGATTTTATATATAAAAACACACATTTAGGCCAATGGTCATAGTACAACTACAAACAAGCATACAAAAGTAATAAGAGAAAAGGTAATATATAGTCCAAATCTCAACTCTCAAATCCCATTCCAAACCATTATCCCACATCAAAAGATTCAACACCACATAGAATTCCTGGGTGGCTCAAAATTATTACTTCCGTCACTATCCCTATCATTGTGTTGACGATCCATTTGCTAACGGAGATGATGTTCTAAGCAGTAGCAGTACTATTACCATGTCATAGTGCGATACCACACCTGATACTCACGAATATACTTCTCATATACATAATCCTCTACATTCAGTAGTATCCCATATCATGGAAACCCTGAAACCAAATAAACTTGAAGCTGAAGGCGAGGATAAGGATAAGGTTGAGGTTGAGGCTGAGACAAAGATTAAGCCTGAGGATAAGCCTGTTGGCCGACTCAACAGCCCCGGCCCCGCTCATGTGATGGTGTGGACAATGAGGATCGGGATCCCACTACAGACTGCTGAGGCTAATATGAGTCATAGCTTTGGCCAAGGCCAAAGAAATCAGCCCAAGATTGCTGGCACTCTATGTGTATGTGCTAGAAGTAGAACCACCATGATGAGACTGTTGAGGAGGAATGTAATATCCAAACCGTTGGTCATACGATATAATACCCTGTCGAATTGCTCACACCGACATTACCACCACTGATGCTCATGCCATTAAATGACCCTATTAAACTCTCCATAATGTAACACTGTGATGTGAAGAACTACTCCCATCCTCTTGATATTTCTTCTTCTTAAACCACCCTCATTTATAAGTTTTAGGTTGTTGTGGTTGTGGACTTGGAAAACATGTGCCATACTCTATATCCTAGGTGGCGTGATCAAAACTTCTCTCTACTATGAATGGGCTAGGTCTCTAACTCATCTTCATGCCATACTCATCAGCATCTCCAGCCCCACCACCATCATTGCCCCCATCGTCACCTCCATCATCATTGCCTTTGTTTGAGACCCCTATTGTATCTCTGTCATGAACTTATCTACATCTACTCCCCTCTAACTCGCTATATGAGAGCTCAGCCATCCAACTGTCTCATTCATCACCGGATCTTCGACCACTTCGACCCACTCATACAATGGATCCACCTCACCCTCCTTACAAAAAATATCAGTCAATATAATTTATGTATTCCTCTTTTTTTTTTTACCCAACTTTATGTTCTTCTCCATTAATCATGTGTTGAAGTGAACAAATACAAGCTTTTGTAGGTTTTCATGGCTAAGACTTTACACCTTTTCGAGTGAACCGGGGAGAAAGTACTTTAGTTCCTCTCGCAACCAAAGGAAGATGCAATCTAAGATAAAATTTTCATTGCAATTGTTCTCAACTCCTTTGCATCGGTCCCGTACAACATCAACCATTCTCTCGCAACATTATAATCAATAAATCACAAATGCTGCAGCCAACACTTATGCATTTCTCCCTAGAAAATCCACAAGCAATTGCTATTAAAATAACATTTCTATAGTCTACCTAGGGGTGTATTCTCTTGTTCAGCCTTAGAAGCTACTCTACCAAAAGATCCAATGGCACCCCTAAAAAGCTTTGTTTGCAAATATTTATCATGTCACTTGTTAATAAATTATCATTTCGGGAGTGGCGTTTAATTTGTAGTTGTAATCACTCGTGAAAAAGCTTTCGATTGTGCTATCGAATTAGGTTAAAGCTTGGCAATCACATCCTCTACAACACTAATTAGGTCGGGCCGAAATCCAAGCAACTGTGAATACCAACAATGTAGGTTAAGGTAGTATGCTGAAATTCATAGAAATATAATTCATAATCTTAGATACTAATCAAATACATTGCATTAGACATGAGTCATGACTACTGAAGTACCAAAAACTAAATTAACTTACGGGCCTAATGATATGGGTAGAGAAACATCTTTGCCCATCTTTCATCCACAATCTTTAGGAAGGAAAAAGTTCTCTTTAGGGAAATCATTTTAAATGCCTCTCCTCAGGCGTATGAACTCATAGATGTAGCCCATAGTTGGCCTTTTGTCTCCATCCACCATCCTAGGACCCTCACCACTGCCTATAATATGATTATCACCATTTTACATTGATCCCAAAAAGAAGTGTTAAACACAATCTACTCCACCCTCTTTCCCATTGCATTGTTACTCTCATGGTATTCATACCAATCCTTAGAAGAGAATGTGGTCTTTAAGCTGATTTGTTTTTGTATAATGCTCTGAAGGGCTATATAGTTGGTGGAAAATGTCATCAAACCTAGACGCAGTGTATCCCCTCCACACTTGTCTCTCATCAATGCGGGGACATATCCATGATTATAAATGAATGTTGTAATTGTCCTATCTGCTTCTACCACCTTCTTCACGATCTTTTTAACCATATCCTTGAACATGAGATTTATACAATGTGTTGCGCATGGTTCCAGAAAAGGTTTAATTTGGATGACTTCATTAATTGCTCTCCTGCCTTCTTATAGTTGCTCCTATTATCCATCACAATTTGTACCACATTTTTTTTCCGATAAATAACACCAACTCTATTGAGAAAAGAAAACATACTAATACAACATAACTAGAACCAGCAAACTAAAAAGAAGTACATGAACCTGAGTACAAAGATTGTTGGCCCACACCCTAATTGGCTAAACTATCCGCCACCGAGTTTTGAGCACGCGGTACATGGAAGAAAGAACAACCAATATCCAATGCTTAACTCCAAAATTTCACAGACAAAGCACACGGAACATGGAAGAAAGAACAACCAATATCCGATGCTTAACTCCAAAATTTCACAGGCAAAGCTCCACAGCTTCTGTGACTTGCATTCTTTCCCTAGACCCCAACTAATTGCAACCGCCGAGTCACCTTCGATAATAGCTCCTAAAGCTTCCATAGTTTTGAGTTCTCTAAGCCCCATGAGCAATCCCATTGTTTCGGATTTTGTTGAGTTACAATGGCCCAATGACCCACATACAACTTTACAAATTCCCCCATTGTGGTCACGGATTACACACCCAAAGCCAACCGGACTAGGGTTACCTTTGGATGCACCATCGAAATTGAGTTTTAGAACTCCATGAGGCGGTTCCTTCCAACTATAAGAGCAAGGTAAGTGGGAGGGGGCTGATATGCATGAGATTGTCGTAACCCAATCCCTTGAAAAATCAGCTAGGCTTAGCTCCTTGAATTCCAAAGAAACTTTCAACCACCCACGAAGCTCCTTGATAATGGCATCAATTACCTTTGCACACCTTCTTGTTTTGCTAAGAAAAATTCTATTGTTTCTTTCCCACCAAATTCCCCATAGGATTGCATGTAGAAGACTGTCACTAAACATTGTTGACCTGATGGTAACACCAACACTCTTCCATGATGAAAACATATGGATTAACTTCTCCGGCATAACCCAATAACATCTAATGCATGATATTAAGTATGTTCATACCTTAGAAGTGAAAGAGCAATGAAGAAATATATGGTCAACTGATCCCCCATCCTTATGGCATAGAGAGCACCATTGAGGGGAAAGAGCAATGAATGGTTTTCTTCTTTACAACATGTCCATCATATTGATCTGACTTAGGACAGCAATCCAAGAAAAGGCTTTGACCTTGGGAGGGACCTTGGGGTTCCAAATTTTCTTGTGCGGAAATGATGTTTTAGGGTGATGAGGATGAGAAAGAGCTGCAAAGAAAATTTTGGAGGTGAATTTCCTGGAGGGCTCTAGTACCCATACCCGTTTATCATTTTCCCTTCTTGCAAGAAATATACCATGGAAGTAATCGAGGAGATTTGTCGCCAATTGGGCCTCCCAGTCATATAATTCTTGTGAAAAAAAAAGGTTCCAAGATAGTCCATTAGGTGAGGTGAGTAGAATTTCAGCTAACACTGCCACTTTTTGAGTGGATATGGAAAACAATCAGGGATATAAGGATGCTAAGGTTGCTTCCCCACACCAAATGCCCTTCCAAAATTTTATGGAAAGGCCATTACCAATTGCAAATTTAGTAAAAGGTAGAAATAACCCAACAGCAGATGTTTTTCCAAAGAAAGGACCATGAAGTGGTAGTTTAAGAATTGCAATCCTACCCCTTTGAGTGATACCCATATTTGTGATAGATTGTGGAATGCCACAAAGAGTCTCCTTCCGTAGAAAATGCCACAACCATTTGCCCATCATTGCCACGTTTTTCTCTCTGATCCTCCTCATCCCTAAACCACCCATATGTTTAGGTCTGCATACATCTTTCCACTTTACCAAATGATCCTTCTTGTCCATCCCACCATCACAAAAGAAATCCCTTTGGAGTTTTTGAATCTTAGGGATGACCTTTGCCAGCATTTTGAATAATGACATGTAGTACACCGGAAGGTTGGATAAAGCTGCTTTAATAAGCGTGATACGACCCCCCATAGATATGTAGTTCCATTTCCAACACTAATTTTCCTTGGATCCTTTCCACAACCAGATCCCAAAAGGATAATGATTTGGAGACGCCGCCCAATGGTAATCCAAGGTACTTCACTGGCCAGCTGTCCACTCCATAACGTGTGCAAATCTCGACACCTCTTCCTCCCCCACTGCTATCCTTGCAATTATAGTCTTTGAAAAATTTATTTTGACACCCGTTATTGCTTCAAAAATCCGTAGAATATCCTTCAACAAGTGAACTTGGGACTCTTCTGCTTTAAGGAAGCACATAGTGTCATCAGCAAATTGAAGGCGGTTAATGGCGAAGCCAACATTTCCAATAGGAAGCTCCTTAATAATCCCCCTTGATTTTGCTTTAGCCATTAGTATAGGCATATATGTAGTGTGTGTATGTGAGGGTATAATGGTATTTTTGTATCTTACTATACCTTAGTATATAAAAAAGAGCAACACCATATGGAAGAGATCATCATACGCTCTCCCTACGTTTTCCTTCTCTCTTCTCCCGTTTTTCTTCTCTTTTCCCTTTCTATCTCTCCCAAAATATCCAACTTGGTATCAGAGCGGGTTCACGATTGAAGACTGATCGCATCAAAGAAAGGCAAAGAAAATCACTACTGACGTTAGTCGTATAGATGCTGACGTCAGCAGGTCTATACATCAGGTGAAGCCCAAAATTGAGGTTTTTTATTGTGGTGATTTATCATGAACTGGGATGATTTTGGGGGGATTTTAAAGTGATTGGATCTAAGTTTTTTTGGCAATTTTTTGAAAAAAACGAAAAATCGCCAAATTTGATAAAAGTGTTCGATTTGATCGTCTCAGGGGTTGTTTCAGTCGATGATCTGTACTTTATGGGTCATTTTTTTGAAAGGAATCTTTCCAAGTGGTCTCGCGTCGTTTGGTGTAGAATCAAAGCATCAGTGACAAGTTTTGTCTGGGAACCCTACCGCCTGACAATTTTTTGGTCTATTTTTCTTTGTTTTTTGCTTAAAAATTAGATTTAATCTCTCCAATCACTTTTTATGGGTTGCTAATCCCTATGTGAGTGTGATTATGGTTGTTGGTGGTCGCAATTTGTTGTTACGATGATTCGGGGCTGTTTTTGCCTCCCAGGCCTCTAGTTGAAGCCTCTCATACGTGTTCCTTGGTGTTGTGCCATCCTCACTTGTGTGCGAGGTTGTGTGGTCGTGGAAGTTGTGTTGGAGTGTGATTTTCTCCGTTTGCAATATCAAGTATGTCAGATACAAGCAATATTATGTTTGTGCCTTCTAATGGGGTGGAAGTAGGAACTGACAATCCAAATACCCTTATTTTCAAAGTACATTTTGATGGCAATAACTTCCTTCCTTGGTTTAACTCTGCATGGATATATATTACTAGTAAGCGGCAGCTCGAATACATGATTGGTGTGACTAAAGCTCCAGATCCTAGCTCTCCTTCTTTTCCTAAATGGGAGGCGGAAAATGTCATAGTCATGTCTTGATTACTTCATTCCATGAGGCCAGAAATTTCTAACACCTTTATGTACTTACCAACTGCCAAAGCTATCTGGGACTCCATGATTCAGACTTATTCAAAGAAAAGCAATAAGGCCCGAATGTATGATCTGCGATAGAAGGTCGCCCATTTTCGTCAAGGCGATAGATCTCTTTCTTCCTACAATTCTACACTTAAAAGGATGTGGCAAGAAATTGATTACTACAAGAGTTATCGCCCCCAAGTGTTCTAAAGATGTTGTTAAGTATCATAAAGAGGTTGAAGAAGCCCAAGTGTTTGACTTTCTAGCCAGTCTCAATTCTGACCATGATGGTATCCGGATACAGATTTTGGGAAAAGATCAATTTTCATCCCTTAGTGAAGTGTACTCATATGTACAGGAAGAAGAGGATCGTTGTCATGCCATGTTGAATCCTACAACACTTTCTTCCATAAAAAAAATAGCCCTTCTCTCTTCTAATCAACATAGTAGTTGAGGTGGTTCTCGTGGCCGTGGTGGTGGTTAGAGCAATTTTCCAAATGAAAGAGACGATTTTTCAGGGGATGAGCGGGATAAATTCAAATGTGATCATTGTGGATGGTTTGGACATTTAAAAGACACATGTTGGGATCTACATGGTCGTCCCCAGGAGTTTTAAGGTCAATCTCAATGAGGGTCTTTTAATGGAGGACGAGGTGTCTCTCGCAGTCTTATTGGGGGCCGGTCAAGTGCCAAATCTGTAACTTCTACTCCTCTAGAGATTACACCTGCACCTCTTGTTTATTCTACCTCTAGCTCTTTTTCTCGTGATGAAATTAAGGCTCTACAGCGCTTCATGTCGAGTTTGGACACCTCTACATCTTCTCCTCAGACATCTTTTAATCATTCAGGTACCTCTGCCTCTGCGTTCAGTGCTAGTGTCTCTTCTTCTTGCCACTCTTGGATTATTGATTCAGGGACTTCTGACCACATGACTGGTACGTCTTCTCTTTTTTCTTCCTACTTTATTTGTTTTGGGAAAGATAAGGTACGTATTGTTGATGGTTCGTATTCATCTATTGCCAACAAGGGGAACATACCTGTCACCCCTTCATTATCTTTGCCCTTTGTTCTTCTTGTTCCGAAGTTTACTTTAAATTTGTTATTAGTTAGTCATTTGACCAAGTCCTTAAATTGTATTGTGTCCTTTTTTCCCTCTCACTGTGTCTTTCAAGACTTGAGTTCAAGGAGGATGATTGGTAGGGGACATAAGGACAACGGCCTATACATCTTGGATACCCCTCTAAATTCAGCATTACCTATTCAACAAATTTCAACTCCTGCAATAAATGATGGCAAGCTTAATTCCCTATAGCTATCTCAGTGGCATAACCATCTTAACCATCCCTCTCTTTTTTACTTTAAACAAGTTGTTTCCACATTTATTTTCTAGTTGTAACTGAGGTTTTCATTGTGCTCCTTGTGAGTATGCTAAGCATTGTCGAACCTCTTATCCAATTAGTTTGAATAAAAGTAATTCTCCTTTTGATATAGTTCACTCTGATGTATGGCAACCTGCCCCTATTATGTCTTTGTCTGGGTTTACATATTTTGTGACTTTTGTTGATGACTACTCCCGTGTAACTTGGATTTATCTATTACAATCAAAAAGTGATGTTTTCTTTTCCTTCGTAACATATCACAAGATGGTTGAGACCTAGTTTAGTCAGAAAATTAAAATTCTACGGTCTGATAATGGGGGTGAATATATGTCCCATGCCTTTTCTTCCTTTTTTGATCAATTGGGAATCCTTCACCAAACAGCATGTCTTGGTACACCTGAGCAAAATGGCGTTGCATAAAGAAAAAATATGCATCTACTTGAAGTGGCTCGTGCATTGATGATTACCATGAATGTCCCCAAAACTTTCTGGTCCGATGCAGTTCAGACGGCTACCTTTCTCATTAATAGAAGGTCAAGCCGTGTGCTTAATTATAAGTCACCAATTGAGGTCTTATCTTCTCCTACATCTTTGTTTCCTATTTATCCTAAAGTCTTTGGGTGCATTTGTTATGTACATTTCATGAAACAATTCCATTTTTTTCTTCTCGTAGTTTATCTCAGGGGGAGCTTTCTTCTATTGAGTCTTTGTCTCATCTTCCTGTTCCAGCTTTTATCTTTAATTCAGGTGTTCCTGGTGAGGGGGAAAAGGTTCTTCAAGTTTATTATAGAACGAAGAAGTTTGGCATTGCCATTGTTCCTCCAGTTCTTAGCCAAGATGTCTCCTCGACTTCAGATCCGGATCCAGGTAACTCATCTTCTTTTCCTGACTCTGATCTTCTTATAGCGATTCGGAAAGGTGTCAGATTGTGTGTTAAACATCCTTTATCTAACTTTGTGTCTTCTCAGTCTCTATCTCCTTCATACCGTCGTTTTGCTCTTACTTTGTCCTCTGTCTCTGTCTCTGTCCCTTGTAGTGTTGCAGATGCCCTTTCTTAACTACAGTGGAAAGCTGTTATGCAAGACGAAATGGTTGCCCTTAAAAAAAATGGTACTTGGGATATTGTTGATCTGCCTCGGACCAAAGTCCCTATTGGGTGCAAGTGGGTTTATACCATCAAGCTTAAACCTGATGGGTTCGTTGATCGTTATAAGGCTCAGCTGGTCGCAAAAGGCTACACCCAAACCTATGAGATTGATTATCAGGAGACCTTTGCCCCAGTTGCTAAACTTAACTCAGTCCATGTTCTTATTTCCCTTAGTGCTAACAAGGGTTGACCCCATCACCAATTTGATGTCAAAAATGCTTTTCTTCAAGGTGATCTCGCCAAGGAAGTGTACATGAGGCATCCGCATGGTTTTCTACCACATTCATCAAAAGGAAAGGTTTGTTGTCATAAGAAAGCTCTTTACGGCCTTAAACAATCTCCCCGAACCTAGTTTGAACGTTTCTGCCTTGCTGTCATTCAGTTTGGGTATTTTCAGAGTTAGGCTAATCATACTTTGTTTCTTAAACATACTAGTGGGACTCATCTTACTGCTTTGAT
This sequence comes from Platanus orientalis, assembly GCA_025762735.1. Lineage (NCBI taxonomy): Eukaryota > Viridiplantae > Streptophyta > Magnoliopsida > Proteales > Platanaceae > Platanus > Platanus orientalis. The sequence goes on along the minus strand of JAOXJP010054510.1, from coordinate 6,126 downwards.
TGTGTATGAAGGCGACATTATTGTCACTGGTAATGATCCTGTGGAGATCTCTTAGTTGAAACTGAGGTTAGCCAGTGAGTTTGAAATTAAAAACCTGGGTCCACTCCAGTATTTTTTGGACATTGAGGTGGGTCGGTCTACCAAGGGTATCTGTATCTCTCAACGGAAATATGCTTTAGATCTTGCCAAAACTAATATGACTGCCTGTAAACCTATTGACACATTGATCGATGCCAATCATTGCTTTACTGCGTATGGGAGAACGACTTATTAATGCTAGTAGGTATAAACGTCTAGTGAGCCGTCTTATTTACCTTACAATCACCAAACCCGACATTGCTTATGCAGTCAATGTTGTGAGTCAGTTTATGCATGCCCCGATTACTGTACATCTTAATGATGTGTATCGTATTCTTCGTTATCTCAAGCACAATCCTGGTGCGGGTCTCTTATACTTTCGTCGATCTAATTTATACATTGAAGGATATGCTTATGCAAATTGGGCTGTTTCTCTCATTGATCGCCATTCAACCTCTAACTATTGCACTTTTGTTGATGGTAACCTTGCTACTTGGTGCAGCAAGAACCAGTCTGTTGTTGCCCGTTCTAAGGCTGAGGCTGAGTTTCGGTCGATGGCTCATGGTATTTGTGAGCTTTTATGATTGTCTTCTTCTTTCCGATTATGGTTTTCCTGTCTCCTCTCCTATGCACCTCTACTATGATAATAAGGTTGCCATTAGCATTGCTCATAATTTGGTACAGTATGATCGTACCAAACATATTGAGGTTGATCGCCATTCTATTCGAGAGAGACTCCTTAGTGGAATAATTTGTATACCGTTTATTCAGATTGGGGATCAACTTGCAAATATCTTCACCAAGGGTCTTAGTCATGATGTATTTTTGTCTTACATTAGCAAGTTGGGTCTCTTTAATGTATTTCACCCAGCTTGAGGGGGAGTGTAGGCGTATATGTAGTGTGCGTGTGTGAGGGTATAATGGTATTTTTGTGTCTCATTGTACCCTAGTATATAATAAAAAGGAACACCGTATGGGAGAGATCATCATACGCTCTCCCTACGTTTTCCTCCTCTCCTTTTCTTCTCATTTTTTTCCTCTTCTCTTTCCCTTTTCTATCTCTCCCAAAATATCCAACTATTAGTTCACTTAGGGCATCCGCGCCAAGAGTGAAGAGGAATGGGAATAGTGGATCACCTTGCCGTATTCCCCTAGATGACTCGAAAAAACCTTTAGAGGTACCATTTAACATGATGGAGAAATGAGGATGATCTAAACAGCCCACAACCCAACGATTTCATCTTTCCCCAAAATCTTTCTGACCCATAACCCATTGCAAGAAACCCCAGTCTACCCTATTATAAGCTTTTTCAAAGTCAATTTTGCAAATGAGACCTGGGGACTTATCCCTCTTCCTTGTGTCCACACATTCATTGGCTATTAGAATTCCATCTAGAATTTCCCTTCCTTTCACGAAAGCACTTTGTGCGTTGAGAACCACGGACTCGATTACACCCCTCAACCAAATTGATAACACCTTTGCAATAATTTTGTATAAGCTGCCAACCAAGCTTATGGGTCTGAAATTAGACATTTCCTTTGTCTCACTCTTTTTTGGAAAGAGAACCAAGAATGTAATATTAACCCCTTTACTTATAAGTCCCCTTTCGAAAAATTCAGCAAATACCTTCATGAGATCTTCTTGCACAATGTCCCAACTTTCCTAGAAAAAAAGAATTGAGAAACCATCTAGACCCGGAGATTTATCTTTCCCCATACTCATTACCGTTTGCCTAACTTCCTCCACAAAAAGAGGTTTCCCTAAGTTACTAACCGCTTCATCATCAATTCTAGAAAAGAACAAAATTTGGTATTCTTGGTTTATCGCCCCCTTATTTTTTGTACAAATGTGAATAATAGTGAATAGCCTCATCCTTGATTTTTATAAAATCATGAACCTCTTGGCCTTAGATTGATAGGGATGTTATGGTGTTTTTCCTCTTTCTCCTATTTGCCACCCTATGGAAGTATTTGGTATTATCATCCCCCTCTTTAAGCCATTTGCATTTAGCTTTCTGTTTCCAATGTATATCTTCTTGACAAAGAATGCATTCCATATCCAATAGTAATTGGTCTCTCATTTTCTTGAAAGGAGTCATTGATCCCCCATCCATTGCTTCTCAATCCATAGATTCCACCTCGCTCCATATTGATTCTTTTTTCTCACAAAAATGTCCAAAAGTATTCTTGTTCCAACTCCTTAAGCAATTTTTCACATGTTGCAACTTCTTCATAAAGTGAAAACCCTCTTAACCCTCCACTTGTGATTCACTCCACCATTCACGAATGCAATTAAGGAATTATGGATGGGTTACCCAAATATTCTCCAAACAAAAGGGAATAGGACCATCGTTCACTTTTGATGTATTAAGCATGACGGGTCAATGGTCCGAGGCTATTTTGAGAATAGCTTCTTTAGTGAAATAAGGGTATACAACCTCCCAACAATGTGAGACCAAAAATCAGTCCAACCTTGATAAGATAGGATTTTCTTTACCATCTGTCCACGTGACCCTTGCCTTTAATAAGGGGGAATCCCGTAGTCCGCATTGATTTATGACATTATTAAAATCACTCATGCTCCGGGTGATGGTATTAGGTTTATTTTTCTCGTGCACAAACCTAGTGACATTAAAGTCACCTCCAATTACCCAACGACCATCCCAGAGAGCCCATATTTGCACCAACTCCTCCCAAAAATCAGATCTATTCTGAGGCCTACACGAACCGTAAACACTAGACAACATCCATTCAAGACCGGAAGCATTTTCGATCATTTTTACCGAGACCAAAAAATTTCCCAAGTGATCATTCACTTTTACAAATTTGGTTGGATCCCAAGCTATGAGGATACCACCCCGAGTTCCAATTGCTAGAAAGGCACACCATTCAGTGAGTTTGGTCCCAACTGAGCTTTTCACTAAAAGTTTTCCCATCAACTCTTTCTTCGTCTCCTGAAACATGACAAAATCCGGCTTATATTTTGAGATACACTCCCGCATAGATCTTCTTTTCTTGACACTGCCTAACCCACGAATATTCCATGTGATAATCTTCATAAGTAAACACATCTCTTGCCCCTTTTAGTCCTCTTAGCTCCTTCAATGCTCCCCACATTTTCTTTATCCTTCATATCCCATTGTAAATTTTTGATTTCTCGTAGTCACTTGTTTGTAATTCACATTGTGTTAGATTTCTCATAAGAATCCTCCAGAACGTCTGATAGCTTGACTTCTTCCCCCGCTTTATTGTGCACAGTTAGCCCGAGCTTTTCAATCATCACATTCATCCTTTTTCTGACCAAAATGAGTCTATCAGAGCTGCTTACATCAACAAATCTATACCCCCTATCATCATTATCCACCCCCAAAACCCTGTCCCTCCCAACTCCCCTTTCCCCCATGAGATCCGCAATATGGCATTCCACAATCTCAACTTGGGCACTATCATTAGGCTGAGATTCATGTGATATATGGTTCTCAAGATGCATAGGATCAGGAATATTAGAAGCAATTGATTTATTGAAATATGCACAATTATTTGAAGGAACAGGTGATAAATGGTGAGCGGACTTGAATAGATTTTGCGAAATGGAATTTACAACAAAAGATTGAGACATACCTAGGCTCGACTATGGACAGTGTTGTGATTGATCGAACCCCACCATTTCACTAGATTGCCACCATTCCAATCCCACATCCCGAATTTCTCTACCGATTGAATCCAAAGAAGGCGTTGAGAAAATCCCCTCTGATGACTCAATGTAATTAACAAAAACCTTCCCTCGCTCAGGAGTAAACAGGTCGTGAACCCCGCAAACCTCCTCCAAATGGCATTCATCATCAGTCACAAATTCCGAGTCATTGGCTTCATCCGACCCTTGCACCGACACACCTTCGCAAGATCCATGTTGATTTATGCCATCTGATGAGCCCTGGTCTTCCAAGAATGATTCTCTATGCAGCGCCTCTAAACCCAATGGATTGTCTTGCTGGTATATGATGTCATCGGTATCCACTGGTATTAAGCCATACAAAACCACTGAACTAGCCCTAGGTAGAAGGAGAGGGGTATTAAAAGAAATCCCTTGAATCGTTGAGGCCAAAGAGTGCTCAACAGGGCTTCCAACATCCTGTGTTCCTGCATTCCCACCATTCCTAGACACCGAGGTCATTAATTTGCCAGCTATAGTGTTGCCCTTTACTCGTTGGCCATCGATGGTTGGTCGAGCATCCTCAAAGGTCTCGTCAATTGATCTTCGATAAGTCCTATTACACGATTCTAGTGATCGAAGAGCACCCTTCTTCTAATCCGGCTTCTAACCCCCAACCTATCCCTATTTGCCCCTCGATCGCGAGCACTGAGAGGGATCTCGATCTACCTCATTAGACGGATTATAAGACCCAGCATTATTGGTTGAACCATCTCCCCTTTCATCTTCGGCTGGACCAACTCCTGCAGGTGTGCCAATCTCGTCCAGGACCGGTCCATTTGCTAAGACCAAATGGTGAGACCCCTGATCGGGTCCAAACTGTTTGGGTCTCCAAACCCAATTTTCCTTTTCTTTGTAAGCGGTTGGATCAAGTCCATTAATAATGGGCCCATTCGCTATGCGGCCCCACATCCTGCTTAGGTTTTGAGGTTCCTGGATCCTCCTCACATGCCCCAAAAGAGTTTGCCTCTGCTTTCTTTTTTCCTTTACGATCATATATTACCGCCAGCTTAGAATCTGACATCGAATCAATGGCTGATAGCATAACCCTAATTTCTGATTTATCTGACGACTCAAGAAAAATACCTGCATCCAACGGTTGTAGTTTATCACCCCCCACCTCTAGCCCACCGCCAACGACTTGGCCGCCTCCAGCAAGTGTAGTACTTTCCGAGGAAACAGTCACCATTTCGACTTCCAAGAGCAAATTATAAAGTTTAACTCCAATCATTAGAATCATGTGTCAAGGGATTTGATTGATAGATTCGATATCTACTTTGATTCTAGCATAGGAGATAACAAATCTACTCTTTGTTTTGAAATCAATCGTTATCAATTTCCCACAGTAGCCCCCAATTTTTTGGAAAACCTCCATTATCCAAGCTGATAGCGGGATTCCCCAAGCCCTAACCCACCTATTGCCTTCCATTAAAACTGGTTGAAGTTTGGTGATGTCCGAGGTCCAAGGCTGGAATCGCATTATGCCATTGCCAATTTTCACAACGCCAACATTAAGAATTAGGTCAATCTCTGCTTTGAAATATGTAGTAAATAGGGCTCTGTTTGGGGGATATCCAAGCGGCTTGATGTCGAAACGGTGTTTTGAATGTCTGCGAAATGTGCTGGAAATGGTAGTGGCCACCACCTTCCACGGCACATTAACTCCCCAAATATCAACAACAATGGCTCCCCCAGTACCATCCTGACGAGGCGGAACCCACACCGACTGCCTAGGATAGGGATCCTGTTCGAAAAATTCTCCTTCGATCAGGCCTCTTACGGCTACACTAGGCCAGCCCATTTGTTTGAGCAGGTCGCCCAGGCGGATCCATCCATATAGCCTTATCCCTGCTGGAAAGAAAACAGTCTTGTTTTCTTCCTTAGCTCTCCATTCTGTTACCCGTATAAACAAACCCCTTTCATTACAGTTTACCATAAAGTTGATGATAGACTGCCTCGTAGGACCAATCCAACCATCACATATTAGTCACTCCATACTCCGTCCACTGGTTCTTTAACATCCCAATATATTCTTCCAAGAACTTCTTTTCTTAATTCAAATACTTTCCCATCACCTCATACGATGTAGGTGCCTTAACACCCTTCTCAAATTTTGCAACCTTATCCATTAAATTTCGCAAGTATGGCACCTTAGTAACATTAGCTAGAATGCTATGATAATAAGAGAATTTGGCATATAGTGCCCCTACTTTTTCTCTTATATTCCCCAAAAATTCCTCAAGTCTTCTCTATTTCACATCACGTGAACGCAACATACCAGTCTCCATGGGAATTTGTTCGTCCCTCAAATTGTGAGTGCAAAGAACACTAAAAGG
>JAOXJP010054499.1:0-15887 GCA_025762735.1 Platanus orientalis | reverse complement strand
TCTTGATGAACATGGCTGAGAGCTTCCCCTTTTTGTTTGTTTCCAATTCCATATTCAGTTTCCTCTTTTTTTTTTTTTTTCTTTTTCTTTCTTTCTTTCTATTCTCTCTTCCACTGGCGTCTTTCTGCTGGGTTGGGGTTTCAGTCGTCAATTGAAACTCCCCCCTTCTCTTTCTATGTTGTTAGTTTCTATTTTTTTTAAATTTTGTTGTTTTTTTTTCATAACTACCCCGACACATAATCATTTCCCAGAATCTCATCCAAATGTCAAGTAAAAATAAAAAATAAATATTATAGCAAACAAATTTGTTTAAAAGAAAAATCTACTAGACAATGTGTACAAGCATATGAGCAAATTTTCCCTCATTTTTACGATTTTATTTAGGGATTTCAGGCTCCCAATTGAGGTTAATAGTGAAAGTATATCCATCTGGGAGAAAACCCCTGATTTTCACACTAGAAATTAACCTAGATGTTGAAAGAGATGGAAATAACGACGTGTTTCTTGTAGAAAAGCAGGTAAGTAGGTGTGTTTGCATTGATGAAAATCTAAGTCTGTAAGTGTGTTTGTAAATTGTAAGTTCATAAATATTGGTGGTTGTATCTCTGAGAAATTTCTCAATTACATCTTTACTACAAAAGAAGTTTTTCTGAAGATGTGCTTGCTAAGTGGTAAATCTACGAGTTTTGGTAACAGAAACCAGGGTTCAAAACCTGCTCTTGCCTGCAAACTTGCTAACCATGGAGGATGTACCTGCTTGCCTAACCAAAAGATAGAAAGGACTATGATGTACATAGTAGTTAAAATTTAGGGTTTTCTTTATAAAAAACGTGTAAAAAGAAATAAAATGCTTGTCATTGTATTCTTCCAGATTACTATACAAAGATATATTCCATTCTTGGGGAAGCACATGTGGGTGCCACTAGCATCCATTTTTGTGGTCAATAGCCACATAGATAATTGCATATAGGTATGTATGTTGGAGCATTTCCATTTCAGGGAGTTGCAAAATCAATTAAGAGACAATGTAGGCGGAGGTTCCCACAATTGGGGTATTGGCACTATGGATTAGTTTTATCATGATGAGTTTTTTTTTGGATAAGTAATAATTGTATTAAGCCAAAAAAGATTACATCCTAATGTATGTACAATGAGTGGAATCTCTAAGGATTACATCTTTCAGATTTAAAGGAAAATCTTCTGGGTAAATGAGTTGTTCATCGTGGCCCATATTCCAAGATGCAAGAATATCTGCTGGTTGATTGGCTTCCCTCCATGCATGCTTAATGGCAATGACATCAAATTTGTTTTTAAGATTCCAAATTTGATGAGCTAGACAAAGGACTTGCCATGGACACTTTGTTTTATGATTCAACACGTCCACTACAACTTTCGAATCTGTAGTAATCCACAATTGAGAATAGTCTTGATTTATAGCCACCATGATGCCACAAAGAATGGTATATATTTCTAGCCAAAGTATACTCCGTGTATGAGCTTCTCCCACATAAGCAACAATAGGTGAACCCAAATGGTCACAAAATACCCCCCCCATAGCTTGCATGGTTTAGCGTAATTGAACCATCACAAGATAGTGACCAGCTATGTTCTGGTGGACTTACCCATCTACACGTCTTTGGATTTTGACTACTGGTATTCATTTCTAACTCCCAATTCTCTGCAATGTGTTGTTGCAATAGAGTTTTTCCCACATCTGCTGGACACCCACGGATTCAGCTTTGAACATCAAATAAAATATTGCCCACCAGCATGTCCATTCTCAAACTTTTCATTGCAGACCGGCGTTGGTTTCTCTCCCTCCATATGTGATATATGCATGCGTTAAAAGAAAGCTTCCCAATAGTGGCCGTGATTGAGCTTCCCCTATATGTACTTTTAATCCATGCACACTCTATGACTAGTGGCCTCGGTCTTCTGTAGCGAGGATATGTCTTTCTTAACACCATGTTCCAAATAGTCTTGCTGAATGTGCATTCAAAAAATAAATGATCCAACTCCTCTATGTTGTTCCAACAAAATCAACATTGTGAAGTATTCATTACCTTAGGCTTGCACAATTGACTTTGAGTAGGTAGCCTTTGATGCATCGTTCCCCAGACAACAAAGCTATGTTTGGGAATGAACCGATTACACCAAGGAATCTCCCACCACTGTACTGTATCTCCCAACTCTCTAGTTAATCTCCATGCCGAAGATGATGAGAATGAATCATTTGCTATCCCTGTCCAAACAACTTTATCTTCTTCTGACCTTGGAAGTTTCTCCAAATTTATAATGTTATTCTAGACAGGCCTTAACACGTCTGAATTAACTTCCCCAGGTTGCCACTTGCCATCTTCAAGGAGAGAAACTGTACTATATTTATCCAAGCCATTCTCTTGATATATGTCTTTACCATACAATCTTCCTAAGACGCCCTCTATATGCCATTTGTCTAACCAGATCCGAGTATTGTTCCCATTACCAATCAAGGTAAACACAGCAGCTTCGAATGATATCCTAGCTTTCAATATTTTCTTCCATATCCAAGAGCAATCTGTCGGTTCTTTGATTGTCCAGATTAATTCCTGCTTCAAGTATTTGGCATGTATCCATTTAACCCACATACTTTCTTTGTTGGAAACCAGCCACCACAAATGCTTCATAGAGCCCATACCATTCATTTCCTTTACTCTTCTAATGCTAAGGCCTCCCTCCTTGAATGGCTTGCATATCCTATCCCAGTTCAGTGCATGCATTTTCCTTGAAAGGTCCGGACCTGCCCAGAGGAATCTAGCAAACATGGATTCAATTTCCCTTACCACTCTACCTAGTAATCCGAAAATAACAGTCCAGTAGAGGTAGCAGCCTTGAAGAACTGATCTGATAAGCACCAATCGCCCAACATATGAGAGTGGTCTTGTCTTCCACCCGGCTAATCTTCCTTTAATTTTGTCCAAAATTTTCCCATAGTCATGATATGTGAACTTGCTTGCAACTAATGGAACACCAATGTACTTCATTGGAAGATGTCCCTTAGTGAAGCCTATAATTCCTAGAAGCTGGTGTTCCATCTCCTCCGGTGTACCTGCAAAAATTAGAGTTGATTTCTCCCTATTCACATAGAGACCTGAAATGTTAGAAAACAATTCCAGAACTCTATTTATGGCTCCTAGGGAATGTGTATCAGCTCTTGAAAAAATCATTAGGTCATCCACAAAAATCAAATGTGATAATCTTATGCCTCTATACTTGGGAATAAGAGAGATGTTATCAGCAACAATTTCTTGTTCAAGAATGGAAGAGAAGATTTCCATGGGAAGGCAAAAGAGGTATGGAGAAATCGGATCCCCTGTCTCAGACCATGAGTACTTTGGAAAAACCCTTTTGGACTATCATTTATTAATATGGAGAATTTGGGACATGAAATGCACTCTCACCCAACCCACAAATTTGTTTGGGAAACCCATTCTGACCAACACTTCTCTGATGAAGTTCCATGAGACTGAATCGTAAGCTTTTCAAAGATCAATTTTCATCATTGTAGCCTGAGTATGATTTTTCCTTTTAAACCGTCTGACAACTTCATGACATATCATATGTTTTCCATAATAGACCGACCCTCTATGAACGCAGTTTGATTCGGCCGCACTAAAATGTTCATCACTTTTTTCAAGTGATTAGCAAGAATTTTTGTGATGAATTTATACAATAAATTGCATAGTGCTATAGGCCTATAATCATTGAAAGATGATGCCTCAAGCTTCTTTGGAATTAAGGAGATAAAAGTTGAATTTACCTCTTTTAAGAGTGCCCGTGCTGAAAAAAATGCTTAATGGCCTCTGTAACATCCACTCCCGCCACTTTCTGGGCCACCTTAAAAAATGACAAAGTAAAGCCGTTTGGTCTAGGAGCCTTTTCTTCTTTTCCATTCCAAACAACTTATTTAATATCCTCGCTTGTAATTTCCTCCACCAGAATATTCCTTTGGTCTTCATTCAGTTTCCTGTCAGACATCCAACCATGTGAAGAATTGCGCATTGGAGGGGGCGCCAAAATTCTCTTGAAATAGTTTTCATCTTCATTCCAAATCTCTTCTTCCTTCTCCAGATGTTCTCCATTTTCTGTGATTATGTGTCTAATATTATTTTTACTTCTTTTCTGCACAATGCTTCTGTGAAAAAAAACATTATTCTCATCACCCAAATTCAGCCATTTGACTTTAGCCTTCTGCCTTAGGAAACTCTCCTCTACCTTTAATGCTTCACAATATTTCTTAGTGATCTCTCTTTCATTCTCTGCCAAGCTGTCATCATCAGGCTTTAATCTTCTTGCATCTTGCAATTTAAACATTTCCTCCCTCAATTTTTCCTTCTTCTCATTTACATGGCCAAAGATAGTTTTATTCCAGATTTTTAGTTTGTTTTTAATAGATTTGAGTTTCTGGGTGACTCGAAATAAAGGACCGCCAAATACATTAATGCTCCACCCTTCTCTAACCACATCCATGAAATCTTTGTGCTACACCCACATGTAAAAAAATTTAAATGGTTTCGATCTTCCACAGATTCCATATTGGGTACAAACCAGATTAGGTGAATGGTTTGATACACCTGGTAAAAGAAAAGTAACATCTGAATTGGGAAACAAATTAACTCATTCACCATTCACTAAAACTCTTATCAATTTTGCTTTCAACCCTTCTTTTACCAATTTGTTGATTCCACCATGTGAACTTGTTTCCCCACCATTTCAAATCATGTAGCTCCGCCTCCATAATGCATTTATTAAAATCTTTCTGGTTGTCGAACTTGGATTATGCTCTCCTATTTTTTCATGACTATATCGTACACAAATGAAATCCCCACACAAGATCCAAAGTAATTATTTGCATTTTTTATTGACACAATCTCCTCCCATAAACTATATCGGGCAACTTCATAATTAAATGCATATACAGCCGAGCACAAGAATTTTGCAGGAATATGTTTTGCTTCCACTAAACAAGTAATCATTTGAGCTGACTTGTATTTCACCTCCATTTTGATATGTCTTCTACATAGAATCCAGACTCTCCCATTTTCATGAAAATCATTATTGTCTATTAACTCCTAGTCACCAAAAGCTAATTTGGCAATAACTTCTTTATTTTCACCTTTTATTTTAGTTTCTACTAAGCAACAAATTTCTAGATCATGATCCGAAATAAGACTTCTCACTTCCTTCTGTTTGTCAAAGGTTTTTAAACCTCTTACATTCCAGGTGAAGATTTTAATCATGTCTGCTACTAGACTAACCTGTTGGTCTCTTGGTTCTACTAGCTATCCCTTCATTTGTAACAACTCATTTATTCTTCATTCCTCTAGTTTCATTGGGAGGTCTTAGAGATGGAGTGTTACTTGTTATTTTGTGTGTGATTGCTGCAGTATTGCTCTCGGTGCAACCTTTACCTCCCCTTGTTGCTAGATTTGCTACTTTGTCTGTCTGTCTTTCCAGGCCTGTATTGTTTATCTCAACCGACTCCATTTCTTCCTCTACTACTGTCCTCTCCTCATTTTCAGCCTCCCATACTTGTTCCAAGTCTACCAATGCAGTAAATCTATTCCCAGTTGTTGTAGCATGTGTTTCACTTCCTGTCCTCGGGTTGTTATTTTCCTTGTGCTTTTCAGCTTCAATTGTTTGTTCTGCATTCTTTGCTTTCACCCACCAAACTTGTTTCTTCTTTGTCACTTTAGGACATTGCGCACTTGCATACCCAAAGGTACAATAGTCCTCACTTTGGCGGTTTGCAATCGTAAATAACTTTTTGCACGAAGCTACTACCATCCTCCAACAAAACTGTGATACTATCCTTCAAGATTCTTCGGGCATCAATTTCAACACACACCTGAGCATAAGATAGATGCTCCTTCTTCATAGTATATCTGCCAGAGAAAAGTGACTTCCCCAGTACACTATGGACAGTGCTCAGGGCTTCCTTGTTTCAAAAATCAAAAGGAAGATTGGGCAAGGACACCCAGACTGGAATGGATTCCATGGTTATCTTCACCATTTCCATGTTCGGTTTCCACTGACATAAGATCAACGACCTTGCAAGCTACCACAACCCTCCTTCTAGAACTTTTTGTTTGTTTTTCCAGTAGCTAAATCTGAATATGAAAATGCCACTTTCCATCATTGTAACGTCCACACTTCCTTTCAATTTCTATATTTTGGATACACTATCCCGAACAAAAGAAAAGCTTGGACGTCTCCCCAAAAAATTCCCAACCAATGTGTTTTGCCATTCTTCAATATCTTTTTCATAGACTTCTTTTGAACAACAAACCACAATATCCTCTCCCTTTTCCATTGGTGCAACAAAGAAAAGATCCATTCCATTACCTTTTTATTAGTTCTTCCGAACAACGATCTCCAAGAACTGATCCCCTTTCCTTCACTGCCGATACCGCTAGAACTTGCCTCCTTTCCGTTAGCAACCTCCTGGTTTCCATCCTTCTCATTGGAACACAAGTTTTCTGCAACAACATCACTATCAGCATACCTTTGATCCATCAACATATCTCTCTCGATATTATTCCCCAGTCTGTTATCTGTTGTAGAAATCAGTTTTTGGAGGATCCCTACGGCATCATTATGTCGTAGCAGATGAGCTAGGATCGTCTTTGCCTGCCAAATATCCTCAGCCGCTGGTATAATTTCATGAGATACTTGGATCATATCGTTTTCTCCATTCACCAGTGCGGATCTCTTCATCTGAACACCATCTTCACTCTTCTGTATAGATTTACTCATTTGTGTAATACCATCACTTACTGGTGCAACTCCGTGACGATACCCCAAACTAGGTTGGTTTATCGTTGCCGCTTTGTGGATCTGTGCCGATTCATAAGCACATTTCTCCTTCTCGCCATTCACCTGGCTACCCTCCCATGCCAAATTGCTTTCTCTATAACCATTACCAGCCTCAGTCCCTGCAGTCGCCACCATATGGTGATCTATCTCATCAATATTAGGGTTCCTACTTACATCTGAAATCAACCTTGACACGGCATGTAGCAGGGCTTTTGCCATGTTCTAAGGATCCTCATGCAACGCCTCCACAGTTTTCCTAGGGTTTCCATCAGATCTAGATCTTCCTCTCGTGTCTGTGGCATTACCTCCATCAGGATCTGCCGGCCATTTTTCACTGGCCGGCATGTTCATTCACGTCAGAAGTGTAGTCGGCTCATAATGATGAGTTGTCCATAAGGGAAAGCTGTCGGTGATAAGCAGTGACCGTGGATATGTTACCTCTAGTTTGAAGCATCACCAATGTTGCTGGATTTCATTGTTTATAAGATTTATCATTTTGATTTCATTGTCATATAGAGCGTTTTCTTGCATATTTGTTGTTGTCTTGTTAATTTTCAAGGTAAATAACTGTTTTAGGTCTTGAGAAAGGGTTATATGTCAATTATCTATATATGATCTAGCCTCTACGCCCCCTCAGAGAGAGAGAGAGAGAGAGAGAGATTTCAATTGTTTTTGTTGTGCTTTGTTTGAGCTAACTTTCAATTGGTTTGTTTTTCCAGGTGATGGTATTCGATGAAACGGCTTGATCTTGATAGATGAAGCCAGATGAAAAAAAAAAAAAAAACGAAATTGTAAATTGTTTGTGAATATTCAGATGAAAGAAATCTTCATCAACCAAAATAGATGTCAAAGCCCCATTGTAAAAAGACACGTCTGTCTTTGTCTAATTCTCTTTATTTTTCATATGTTATGCTGAACACGTTTGGATATGGTTTCTTTAAATTAGATTTATTTACATAATGAAAAATCGATGGGCTGAAGAAAATATATGGACCTTGATGTTGTTCCTTCCTTCAATCTTTCTGGGCAGTATTATCTGAAATCCTTTACTGTATACAGAATCAGTCTTCCATTTTGAAGCTCACAAGATCATTTACTGAAAATCTGCATTCATTTGTGTATGGAAACAGTATTTAGTACTGCATTGCATTGATTTTATGGTGTCTTTTCCAACCGTCCGTCTATGGTTAAACTTGAAAGATGCTACCGTTAAATTATTTTCTGCAGGAATAAAGCCACCATAATATGAACGATAGTAGTTCATACAAGGTTAAGTTAAAAACGTTGTCTACAATTCACAAGGTGCTTTTCTCAATAAGAATAAATAATCACACAAGTTCCTTAAATTCCTCATACTGATAGGGGTGGTCTCTGGCCAAATTTCATCAGCATCACCGTCCTACCAGCACCATGAGCTCAGAGAACTCGGCCCCCAGAGTCTTGTCTGAATTATCCCTGCAGGGGTTCCGTTCACCTGCAGTCATTCCATCGATCTTGTCTCCTCTCTGATTCTGTGGCTCACCTCCCATGCTTTCCTCCACTTCAGAGCTGTTCTGTAGCTGCAGCGCTAACTCTAGGTTCCACAGCACATCAGCCATGGATGGGCGTTCGATCCCCCGGTCAGCCAAGCATTTCACGGCAATCTCTGTGAACTTAATGAAGCAATCCGGCACGATTTTCCCTCTCAGACTCGGGTCAATGATCTGATCCATGGTGCCCGTTTGATGGCAACGTAAAGCCCACTCTGCCAAGCTCATCTGCTCCTCCTCAGCCATTGGATTCACTGCTGGCCTCACGGAAAGCACTTCGAACAACACCACCCCAAATGAGTATACATCGGATTTTTCAGTCAGTTTCTGCCGCCGGTAGTACTCAGGATCCAAATATCCAAAACTACCCTTCACGACGGTGCTGATGTGGGTATGGGACACTGTAGCTGGGCCAACTTTTGACAGCCCGAAATCTGAAACCTTGGCAACCCATTTCTCATTTAAGAGGATGTTAGTGGTCTTCACATCGCGATGAATAATGGTGTTCTTGGAGCCTGTGTGGAGATAGTGTAAGCCACGAGCAGCACCGATGCAGATTTTGAGCCTCTGCTTCCACAGAAGCGAGGGATTCTGGGTCTTGTAGAGGTGATCTCGGAGGGTGCCTTTGGCCATGTGTTCATAGACGAGGATCATCTCTCCACCCTCCTCGCAAAACCCAGTAAAAGATACAAGGTGGAGGTGACGTAGCTTAGAGAGCATCTTAATCTCTGTTTGGAACTCGTGGGTTCCCTGTTGAGACATCGGATTCCCACGCTTGATCGCAACCATGGTGGCCCCGCAGTCGATGTAGCCCTTGTAGACCTTACCGAAGCCACCCACGCCGATGAGCTGAGCTTAGCTGAAGTTGTTGGTTGCTGCTTTGATCTCGTCGAACGAGAAGTGTCGACAAAGATCTTTGGATTTGGATTGCGATTTCGTCGATCTGCTTTCCACAGACCTTCCCCTCCGTTGTCGAAAAAGAAAGAAGCAGAGCAGAAAGAGTACAACAGTCCCTACAAAGGTACCTCCGACAACGAACATCAGAGTCCGCCCAGCCAAATTTTCTGATGGCCTGGAAAATGGTTCAGGTGGAATGGGGTCTAGTACCGGTTGATAAGGAAGAGCTTCTGGTTCATTAGGAAGAGTTCCGGGTTTCGCGAGGTTGTTGTTATTCAACTTGAAGATCTCTAGCCCGTTCAAGATTGGATCATGGTACATGGAATCTGATTCGATTTTAGGGTATGGTGCGACCTGCAGATTCTGGGTGACCCTTCTTCCTTTTGGAACCATCAAAAGGTAGTCTTTATATACCGGAACCCCTAATCCGTTACTCCTGTAATCCTCAGCCTCGAGACTATTGATGAGGACCTGAAAAACCCTCAAATTATTCCGTGTAATAGTATTATCAATCTCACAGAAGTGGAGCCTCACAAGGTAATTAAACCCAGAATCGATAGGGAACTGCCACACTAGACTGGAATTGCTGTTCATATCTGCACTCCCAGAGCGAGTGGTTGTGTAGAGAATCCTTGGTGCAGCATAGGCTGGTATTGGGTACTTAATCGAAGCAAGCGAATGTGATGCAAAAGTTTGGCCTACAGTGGAACCAATAATATAAGGGGAGTCGTTGTTCCAGGTCCGGAACATGCCGGTGTCATCTTGGGGTGAAATATCATCCCCGCCGACGTTTAGTCGGTAAAGCATCTCAAGGACAGTGGAGTTATTAAGCAACTGATCTGGAAGCCCAATGAAGTGTTGTTGTCCGGCAATAAGCGCGACATCTTCGCGATTATAGAGGTCTGAAGGCATGGACACAACCTCAATTCCGTTCACGAAGGCGTAGTAAAAGCTGGAAGTATCCGATGAAGGCGTGAACGTTACGTTAAGAAACATTTCATTCTCTGTGTCGACAGAGAATTCTCTTATGAAGAAGGCTGATTTCAAACCTTCTGCAGTGTCGAAGGCACTGAAGTTGCGTAGGAGGGTGTAGCGACCTGCAGTAATGGAGAAGACTGCTCTGTTGGCATTGAGACCAGAATAGGAAGCCGGGTAGAAATAGAAACGAATGATTTTTCGACCAATAATGGGAAAGGAGTAGGTGAATTGAGAGTGAAAGATCCGAGCAGTCATGTAGGGGATTTCTGGGATGGAGTGGTTTTCGTTTGGAGGGGCTTTGGAGGTTGTTGATGCGTTTTGAGGCGTGAAGTTGATAAACCTCGAATCGATGTCGCTCGACCAATTGCGGCCATTGGAGTATTGAACGCTTGAAGAGGCGCCACAGTTGAGGACGATGTGATCGGATGGAATGTAAGGAAGCTCATCGGCGGAGATGAAGATTACATGGAGTAAAATTGAAAGGCGAAGAAAGTAAAGAATCGAGAAAAAAAGGTCTCTATTAACGTTTCTCATCATTGGTTCCCTACTGACTAAAGATGGCTGATATGATTTACAGATTCAAACATAGCAAGGGCCTTGACCCTTAAGTCGGGAAAGATAATGGATGAATGGAGGAGATAGATACCAGACACTGCGTATTCGGAGGCGAAGACTTCTGAAGCTTTGGAGGTTGGAAAGTTCTTTAACTAGAGAGACAAAAAAGCATCAATTATGGCCGTTGTACGCCAGCCCTCAAGATTTGGTACAAAACCATGTATGAACGAACAAGGTCTGAACGGCCCCCCACGACCAAAAACAAAAAAATGTAAATTTCTTTTTTGGTACGGATATATCCGCCCTGGACCAGTGCAGAGTCTTTGGTCTAAAAGTCTACAATGGAACTAGTCTTGATAATGATTTGAAAGGCGTCCCTATTCATTTTTCTACCACAGGAACATCTGCGTGGGACTCCGGAAGTTAAAACTACATTAATGTACAATGAGTGTCTATAACGTGACATGTATACAAAAATTTTAAGCTCCCATCCAACTTTGATTGGAGTTCTAAATTTTTTGTATATGCATATTTTAAGAACAGTTGCACGTTAATTGTATTTTATCTTATTGTAGAGCATCCAGACTTGTGACGTGAAGGAAATAGAATTGACTGTTCCCATGTGTCCCCACACCACAAGTTGATTCCTGATTTTTTTTTTTTAATTTGGTGCCTCTTTCTGCCGTATCCTCTGTGCTCAGGTACTCTGCAATGTGGTATGCCCTAGACACCAAGAAAGGTGGGGCCCATACACTTTTTACAGGGTCCCACCACCTTTGTGCCTGGGGCATACTGCGTTGCAGAGTACTTGGGCGTAGAGGATACGAGTCCTCCTTCTAGATACCTATTTTTTCATTTGAACACTTTTGTTATGGTTTTAACTGTATAGACCCCTTTTTTTGGGTCACTAAAAATTAGGTGAGAACGAATCTTGTGAGAACTGTGAAAACGGCATCAGGGTATAGACACATCAGCGCCGAAAAGTGATAAGTGCCCCCCAAAAAGTGCAAATCACTTTTTGGCACTGATGCGTCAGCCCCTCTGGTGCCATTTTCACTGTTCTCACGAGATTCGTTCTCACATAATCCAAACCTGTCTGTTTTTGTTTGTTTGTTTTTTTTTTTTTTTTGAGAGAGATTGATTGGTACTGGATATATTTCCCGTGGCTATAACGCCATGTGTTTACAGAAACACCCTTTGTTAGACATCCTGTTATGCATTGAGCGGTATAGATTTGATATTTCTTCATGAGATTGGGGATTCAAACTTGATAGAAATTTGACTTGGATTTGCTGATGCAATCAATACGTAATGGTACCCTCAGGATTTCAGTCCGGATTTTGTGCACACAAAATCCGTGTGCAAGACGTGTACATTGACCAAGTGACAGACACATCAGCATCAAAAAGTGATAAGCACCCTCAAAAAGTGTATATCACTTTTCGGTACTAATGTATCTGCCCCTTGGTCCGTGTGCACCTTTTGCACACTGATTTTGTGTGCACAAAAGCTGGGCTCGTCCACCTCTCCCAAACCCATCTGGGGACAAGAATCAGAGATTCAGAGAATAGACTAGAGAGCCATGGAGGTGGATTAGACACTAAAGCATGTAGATGAACTAAGCTGACTTCTAAAAACAAAGAGATTTTAAGTAGCCATTGGCTGTTGAGTTTAGGTTTCAAGAAATTTAAAGTTTGAAAAGTAAGACATTAACGAAAATAGTCATATGTTATCAATAAAATAAAATAAAATAAGAGAAAAAAAGCGGTATAGTACTGGACATATTTTCCATGGACATTTGGATGAAAGTTTCTCAAAGCATTTAATGATGGAGGAAGGGTCTCCTTCAATCAAAATATTTTTGAATTCCAAGTGAAATACTACCTGAAATGGGTATTTTGGTAAACATATAATGACACTCATTCTCTCTGTGTTTAACTTAACCGAAAGGATGTTCTGTCCAGAATGTTCCGTTTGCCTCCTCACAGGGATGTGTGGGCCCCAAGGTACATCCTGGACAGAACATCCTTACTTTGGGGTGTTAGGTCCGGATTCTAAACGCTGATTTTAGTTAAGGGCTGATTTTGGACTCACTTCTGATGTTTAACTCGAATTGTAGACACAATTTAGACAAAATCATAATCAGAATCGGCCCAAAATTAGAATCGGGTTGAATATTGATTATGTGATTCCACAATATATTTTCGTCGAACACACACTTCCGCAAAGTATTATCAATGTGCACATCTTCTTCCTCTTCTTCTTGTCTCATAAGCTACTTGTAGCCACCGCCACCACTTTTTCTTTTTCTTCTCTCACAGGTTACCGGCAGCCACCACCGCCACTTCTTTTTCTTCTTCTTCTTCTTGTGCAAAATGTTAGTTCAGTGGGTTGGACTCTGCCTGAGAAGGTGCAGTTTGTGTGTGTTGCTGGTCATGGGATTGAGAGTTGGTTGAATGGAATGGAAGAACAAAGAGTGGAAGTTTCAGTCGGTGGGTTGGTATAAGATATGGGTTAAAGATAAGATTTCCCACTAACTGTTTGTTGTATTGTTTTTGTTAAAATCAACTTCCAAAATCAAAACAACCAAATGGGATTCTCAATTCTAATTATATATTTCTATAATCTGATTATGAGAATCAAAATCAGAATTGAAAATCAGATTCTTAGAATTTGAACCAAACCCCCTTTAAACACCTTTTTTATACTCTCAAAGCGTTTTGTGATGAAAAAGTCTTTGAAGCATCTATGGTAAATTCTAAGTTGACACATGATGTTGGAGGTTAAAAAGGTCCAAAAAAATGCTTAATTGAAAAAGTTGGCATCCAAAAAGAGACACCAAATTCCAAAACACATCATGTGTCATTCAATGGAATGTCTACAGAGGCCGGTGTCATCACAAGTCATTCTTCTTTTTTATGTGTGTTAAGCAAATTACCCCTCTAGGCATCGTGTTATCTGTTAGTTGGAATTAGCAGAATTTCTCAACGTTTCAAATGTAGATGATTCAAACTCGACGAGAGAGATTTTTCTCTACACTCTTCTAACTGAGAATTGTGTATAATTTGTATAGGATTATCAAATCCACAAATGTTGCTGTGACTCAATTGGTATTTGAATCATCTACAGTCTGAATGGACAGATATCACTCCATTACCAATTGGTGCATGACATGTTACCTGACAAAGGGTGTTTAAGTCAATACACATGGGTCAAATGAGGGTATTGGACAATTAGTAGATAAGTACCTGTGTATTAATTAATGCACCATTTGTCAAACATTGTGTCACATCCTAAGCAGACCGGAGTTGTACCTATCCATTTGGATTGGAGATGTATTTTAGCCTGACATGCACTGAATGGACACAGTTTGGTGTCGTAAAGGATCCAGGCTTCAGAATAAAATGAGAAGGATTTTTTCCTCCTCCCTTAATGAATGCTTGGTCCGCTGGGTGTCAGGGGTTGGACACGTCAACCCCAAAAAGTAATAAGTACCCCTAGAAAGTGTAAATCACTTTTCAGTGCTGATGCGTTTGTCCCCTGAAACCCAACAAACCAAGCGTTTGTTAAGGAGGCGGACAAAATCCTTCATTAGAATTAAAAGGGGCATCACAATCAACCATTTATGTGATTTGAGAAGAGCTGATCTGCATCCCAAAGGATTAGGTACGAACCCCTTAGGTCAGCTAGGGTCAGCCTGGCATATGTGGCCAACACATCAGCACTGAAAAGTGAAAAGCATCCCCAAAAAGTGTAAAAGGTGCTGATGTGCCCCACCCTTGATGCCGGGCTAATCTAGGTCACACAGGGGCATTCGTATCAAATCCCATCCGGATCTACACATATCGTAGTTTTCATATGAAGATCATCTTCCTAACCCTATGGATCCCTAAGCATTCATAAAACAATCTTGCTCATGCGCTTAGCAAGCTTAGCACTGTTGGATTCTAAGCATGTATACCTCAAAGTGAGAATATTTAATTAGATTTTGTTAGAATTGTTTTACCTTTGTGGACATCGGCAAGTGTACGTCCACTTCGACTTCGCGATTCAGGTGGCCAGCACCTCCCCTTGGGAAAGGGCTCGGGCTTTAGTCTGGAGTCGCCACCAACTCGGGGTTAACCTACTGAGTTTGACGTTGGTCTTTCTTTTTTAGGAAAAGAAGGAAACTAGACTCGGAAGTCTAAGGTTTAACTCCTAGCACTAATCTGAGTTCCTGAGATTAAGGTAAGTTGTTTGGTTGCATTTGGGAAAGGTGTTAGACACCCCAAATACCATCCTTTTTAGGGCGGCTTCTCCCATTCATACAAGTTTCAAGTTTATGTTTACAATCATGCTTTGTTAATTGTGAATTTAAATGTTTAACCCTTTTTAATGTGAGTTGGGAGTTTGTTGAATTTTCTCAGGCCTAACACCTATTTTAGCTCTCAATGCCTGATTTTTAATTCAGGGTGAAAATAGGTGTTGACTTGTAAACAGTCCATAAACTGTTCCTAATTTTGACATTTTTTACCTATAGGAGACCCCTTAAGGTTTTGGTCTTTTAGGGGGGTGATTGACCCCTCTAAATCACTTACTGTTTGCCCTTTTAGGGTTTGGAATCAATCTTAAGAAAATGGGGAGAAAAAAAAAGGTTAATTTTTCTGAGTTACAGGCCTAACGCTTATTTTCCATCTCAACGCTTATGTTTCCATACGCCTGAATTTAATTCAGGGTGAAAACATGTGTTAGGAAATCAGATCCAGTAGACACTTTGGTACCATTATATAAGGTGTTTGGGTGGTCCCAACATTGTGGGATCCTGAGTTAAGGAAAGAGGAAGTCTTATAGGGTTACACTGTGCAACCCTAGGGGTCCTGGGCATAAGCCACGTGGAGATATGATCTCCCAAAGTGGGTTACTCAGTCATCTATCAAAGGCTTAACGCTTGTTTTTTAGTTTGACGTTTGTTTGTCCAACGCCTGAATTTTAATTCAGGTGAAAAATAGGCGTTGGGTATAAAATCAGCAGCCAACTTTGGATTTTAAGCCACTCTAGTGGGGCTTAGAGGGGGGTCTCTCCTGGGTCTTAGGC